>JAIUZE010006701.1:0-66860 GCA_022085475.1 Heliosperma pusillum
AAGGTAACCTCTGAGCTAAGATACTAGCTTCCCTACCTCGTGTTATAGATTAATAACGGTTGCACATGATAGCTCATTATGCTAAAAGGTTATATGTTAGTTATTTGTTTAATAACATGAAAAGCATATCATATATGTTTAAGTTTTGTATTTTCCATATACATTGCTTTTATGTTATTCATGTTTTATTAAACTCGACATTTCGTGGCTGGGAGAACTCGGAGTTACTCCCCACTGACTGTGGCTTCCGTGTTTATATTTAATGCGGTTGGCAGGTTTGTGATGCATACTTTGGGTACATTGACGAGCTAGCGAGCGAAGTATTTACCTTGGACCTATGTTCGGTTCTTTAGGATTGTATATTATTATACACTCTTTTATTTCCGTATTTATACGGGAGATATGTCTCCCGTTTTGGATATTTCTTTTGTATAATATTATTTACTTTTTGTTATGAACCTTTTTGTTTAAGACACCTTTGTTATGTATTCTCATCTTTTATTTAGTTAAATTATTTTTTTCTTTCCGCAAATTTGAGGGTGTCACAGTTTCAGCTAGTATTATTTAATCGTATTAAATAATCATATCATCATTACATTGACTAACCTTTTAGTCATATACATCGACTAACCTTTTAGTCATATAAGGCATCAATATAATTATATTATTCATATAATCATATCTCTCAAACACATCTTTTAGGTGTAACTTTTAGGGACCTGTTGATCACCGCCATTAAAATGACAATAACGTCAAACTTCTAGCAAGCCAACCGTTATCGATAAACGTTAATCAACTGATAAGAATACTAAGTATACACTGTGAACCTATAAGTGATTTATACACGTTATCACACTAACTGTGGAGGACACTAGCTCCAACAATCTCCCACTTGTCCTTACAAGTGTATGTCCGATAACCGATTCTCATATCCAAAATTTCTCCCACTCAATGTAAAACAATTTGCAAAGTCCGTATTGACAAAGGTCGTATTTTACAAGTGATCTATATCAAGAGTGGTTTTCCCGACTAGAGAGTAACTTAACTGATAAACGAATCATTATTCGAGCATGGCCATGCATTTCAGTTACAACTCCTCCAGTGGCCCTGAGAAATAACAAAACCTGATAAAGGTTGGATATTTTTTCAACTCGAATCCTGCAGATACAAGCACAGTATGAAATGACCCAGTAAAAATCTTTTTAGCCTCTTGTTACGGTCGACCATGAGAAAGAAAATAAAGTCACCCAAAAACTGCCTTAATCTCAAGAGACAGTCGATAGTCAAAAGAATCGACTCTAGGAACACTATGGACGTCTAATCCACGACCTGGCCCTGAATTTTTTTACACATTTAGGACTCCATAACGTTGTCACCATGTTCTACGAGGTATCTTTATAACTCGCATCTGTGATCGATCAGTCAACCGTTTGACTTATGGCTCGTTGAACCCACCATCAATAAACTTCACAATATAATTGTCAGAGTTATCAGCTCATGTGGCAATTACGGACCAAAACAAATATAATGTAATTCAGTTCACTTTGTGGCATTCAATGTTGTCGTACAATCCACATGAAAAACAAAATATGAAACAATACGATGATGTTATAAATAGTGTATGAAAAAGATACCTTTATCTAATCCATATAAACAACTACTACAACTCAGGAACACGTTTAATTCCCATGGAAATAATGTGCCCTTCATGCTTATCATATTTTAATGGTTTAGTGAGAGGGTCCGCGATGTTGTCATCCGAAGCAATCTTGTCTATCACTATCTCCTGTTGCTCCACGTAATCTCGGATCATGTGAGCCTTCCGAAGTACATGTCTAGACTTGTTGCTAGACTTAGGCTCCTTAGCTTGGAAGATGGCACCTCTATTATCACAATAGATGGTGATTGGGTCATTCGAACTAGGAACTACGGTTAGTCCTTGTAAGAATTGACGCATCCATATAGCTTCCTTTGTAGCTTCCAAAGCGGCATAGTACTCGGACTCAGTCATAGAATCTGCTATAACACTCTGTTTGGAGCTTTTCCAACTGACCGCAGCGCCATTAAGAGTAAAGACGAATCTAGACTGAGATTTCGATTCATCTCGATCCGTTTGGAAGCTAGCATCCGCGTAACCGATTGCGCATAGCTTAGTATCTCCTCCATAAGTACTTAAGGATGTTTTTAATAGCCATCCAATGTGTTTCACCTGGATTGCCTTGGTACCGACTCGTCATACTCAATGCATATGCCACGTCTGGACGTGTGCATATCATGGCATACATGATCGATCCTATGGCTGATGCATAACGAACACGACTCATGCGCTCGACCTCTTTCGATATCTTGGGTGCCTGAGTTTTACTCAAATACATTCCAGAAATCATTGGAAGGAACCCCTTCTTGGAGTTGGTCATGCTGAACCTTTCAAGAATCTTATTTATATAAGACTCCTGACTAAGTGATAACATTCGTCGTGATCTATCTCTATAGATACGGATCCCCAATATGCGTTGTGCCTCACCCAGATCTTTCATCTGGAAATGGTTCTTTAACCATACTTTTACCAAAGATAAGAGAGGAATGTCATTCCCAATCAAGAGTATGTCATCAACATACAATATCAAGAAGACAATCTTACTCCCACTCGACTTGACATATAAGCATGGTTCCTGGACCGATCGAGTGAAACCATTCTCTTTTATCACCTGGTCGAAACGATGATTCCAACTCCGAGATGCTTGCTTAAGTCTATAAATAGAACGGTTAAGCCTGCAAATTTTCTTAGGATTTTTAGGATCAATGAAACCTTCGGGTTATACCATGTACAATTCCTCCTCCAAATAACCGTTTAAGAAGGCGTTTTTCACATCCATCTGCCAAATATCATAGTCATGAAAAGCGGCAATCGCTAAGATTATCCGAATGGAACGCGGCATAACTACAGGTGCAAAAATTTCATCATAATGCAATCCGTGCACTTGAGTGAAACTTTTTGCCACTAGTCGTGCCTTATTGGTGTCTGGTTGTCCTTCTACAGAATGGTTTATCTTATAAAGCCATTTGCATTGAAGAGGTCGTACCTTATCAGGCAAATCAACCAGATCCCATACGTCATTCTCATACATGGAGTCCATCTCGGATTGCATGACTTCAAGCCATAGCTTAGAGTCGGAACAGGTCATGACACCTTTATAGGTAGCGGGTTCGTTATTCTCTAGGAGAAAAATGTTATCTCTATCATTCTCATCGACCATACCAATGTATCTGTCTGGAGGAATGGAGACTCTACCCGACCTCCTAGGTTCCCGAGGAATATTAACCGTAGCAGAAGTTGAAGGAACATATTCCTCCATCGGTTGCTTGGTTGTTGGTTCTTGAATCTCCGACAGATCGAAGGTTCTATTACTTGACTTGTTCTCGAGAAACTCTTTCTCTAAGAACTTCGCACTAGCCGCAACAAAAACTCGATGTTCGGTAGGCGAATAGAAGTAATGACCAAACATTCCTTTTGGATAACCAATAAAGTATGTCTTGACCGATCGCGGGCCGAGCTTATCCTCGTGTCTCCACTTGACATAAGCCTCGCAGCCCCAAACCCGAATAAAGGACAAGTTAGGGACCGTTCCCTTCCATATCTCATATGGAGTCTTGTCTACAGCTTTAGACGGACTTCGGTTTAGTATAAGAGCAGCTGAAAAAAGAACAAAACCCCATAGTGAATCAGGTACTACCGTGTGACTCATCATGGATCGAACCATATCAAGTAATGTTCGATTTCTCCGTTCGGACACACCATTTAATTGAGGTGTTCCAGGTGGAGTTAACTGTAATACTATGCCACAGTCTTTAAGGTGTTGATCAAACCCATTTGAAAGATATTCGCCACCACGATCTGATCGAAGTGCTTTAATCTTTCTTCCCAGTTGGTTCTCAACCTTATTTTGGAATTCCTTAAACTGTTTAAAGGACTCACTTTTATGCTTCATTAAGTAGGCATATCCGTATCTACTCAAATCATCCGTGAAAGTGATAAAATATCTATAGACGTCTTTTGCGTTGATTGACATAGGTCCACATACATCAGTATGTATGAGTCCTAATAGGTCACTAGCACGCCATCCAACACCTTTGAAGGTAATTCGAGTCATTTTGCCGATAAGACATGATTCACACGTGCCAAATGATTCGTAATCAAATGGGGAGATAGTCCCATTCTCAATGAGCTTCTTTACACGTTTTTCATTTATGTGTCCCATTCGACAGTGCCATAGATAAGTTTGATCTTTGTCACCAACCTTTAGTTTCTTATTATTCACATGTAATATGTCTGTGGTTTGATCTAAGATATAAATGCCATTCATGGAAACTACTTTGCCATAAATCATTTCATTCAAAGAGAAAATACAGCTATTCTCTTTTATTGAAAATGAAAAACCGTCTTTATCAAGCACGGAAACAGAAATAATGTTCTTAGATAAACTGGGTACATAGTAACAATTATATAAATACAACTCAAATCCACTCGGGAGTTGGATTACGTATGTTCCTATTGAGACTGCACCAACTTTTGCTCCATTCCCGACTCGCAGGTCCACATCACCCTTTGCGAGAGGTGTGATGGTTTTTAGGCCCTGCAAATGATTACACAGATGAGAACCACAACCACTATCAAGTACCCAAGTTCCGAAACTTGCATAATTTAATCTTAATCATATGAATATAAGATGACATACCAACAAGAGTGACGCGGCCTGCTTCTATGTCTTCACGGTATACATGACAGTTCCTCCTCCAATGCCCAGTCTTGTGGCAATGGTGGCACTCAATGTCACTGTCCTTGCTCTTGGCCTTGCCTTGTGAGCTACTAGTCTCACCAGGCCCACTCTTACCCTTTCCTGACTTCTTAAACTTTGGCTTCCCTACATTTAGGTCGCCATGAGCCTTGCCCTTACCTTTGTTCTTGTTGGAAATCATGAGAACATCTTGCTTCATGCTCCCACTCAATTTCATATCCTTCTCGGTCTGTACGAGAAGTGAGTGTAGCTCATGAAGACTTTTCTTCATGCCATTCATGTAGTAATTTGCCCTGAAAATGGGAAAACCATCATGAAGTGAATGAAGCACACGGTCAATGACTACGCTCTCACTGATTTTGCAATCAAATGCCTCCAGTTTCTTGACATTCTCAATCATATCAAGAATGTGTGGGCTAATCGGTTGGCCCTTCTGGAGTTTCGCCTCAAAGAAGCGACAGGTATGCTCATATGTAACGATTCTCGGTGCTTTTGAAAATTCGTTAGTGATTGTGGTGAAAATCTTATTTGTGTTGGAGGAGTGTCCTCCCCCAAATTGCGCCACATAATAAATCCCTTATTATGAATCTATTGGATCTTTATTGACTATATATATGATTAGTCAGTTTGATTACGTCACTCAATAACGGTTGGCTGACTAGAGTTTGACGTTATTGTCGTATGACGGCGGTGACAACTGACCTTTCGGTCAAACACCTAAAGATGAATCCCAATAGTAACAATTATTTTGTAAACTATACATTAGTTAATTAGTACATTACATATCTTCGATCTATATGAGAATTCATTGTTAGAAGAGATTGCTTTGGTTTAAGCACTCAATTCCATTACGTTTTTCTTTATCAATTCTGCGCTACTGGCCTAAAATTTATATCTTATTTTAATACGATTAAATAAGATTTAACTTAGTAATTAATCGTTAAATTACTAAATTAGTTGAGGTTTTGAGATCGAGGTAATTAGTTAATTATATTTACAAAGAGTTGTAAAATAAATTAACTAAGCATTGTGGGACCCATTATATATTGATATAATGGTAGAATACTACTTAAAATGTTTAGTACATATTATTCATTTATTTGTGTCATATAATTGTTATATGATCAAATTAACACTTAATTATACAAGATAATTAAGCATATGATTAATAAGTATTTGTGGGACAAATATCAAAAATCAAAATGGATCAAATAGAGGCTCACATGGCCGGTTGTGGTGAAGTCAAATGGTGATGGTGGTTGTTCTTATTTATACTCATAAGCAACATATGCTTATGACATGAATAGCAAACATGATATCATTTTATTCACTACAACACATTACCACCTTACATGGCAATAAAATAATAAGAAATCATCACCACTTTGTGATGAAATAACCGGCCCTCTTGGCTATAAAAGGAGAACAATTGTTGTTCATTCCTTCACTTCTTTATTCTTGCTTATTCTATCATTCATCTCTCAAAACTCATCTTCTCACTACAACTCTCATATACTAATATTTCCTAAGTATTACTAGTGTAGTAATATAGTCTAATATTAGTAGTATATTATCTATCTTATTATCTAGTTAATAATAAGGGTAGATTGTTTGGTTCATCTTGGTGCAACTAAGATGAGATCTTCTACTTTGGAGATTATTTGTGTTCAACCATATTTGTAGCTCAAGATCAACAAGAAGGAGTTCTTGTTGTGCCCTTATATTTTCCATACCAATGTGAGAAAATTTCTTCTCTTATATAAATGTCTTTATATTTGCATGCATGTTACATAGATCATTATAATCTAAATTAAAAAGTAATTTAGTAAATAATTAGAGGAGTCTAATTAAGGTCTATGGACTTTAAATTGGTATCAGAGCTAGCTTGTAGCATGCATGTTCATTTTGGACATTTTTATTAAAGTTATAAGATAACTAATAAATCAAAGATTTGGAGTTAAAATACGATTCTGACAAAATTTTTTGGTGCATGTATACCTACTGACCTCAAAATGTTTTTGGTCAAATTTCGTGATTTTAGGGATTAATTTACTATTTATTTTGATTTTTGGCGTTTAAACCGAGTTAACATGCATTTTATGAGTTAAAAGTTAACTAAAAATAGTTTCATGTTGATTCTGGCAATGAAATTTTAATATGATCTCACATGCATTTCTTACATATTGTATGTAAAATTTCGTGACTTTTACTTATGTATTGCATGCTCATTGATTTTTATACGATAAAAGTCGATGATATGAGATTATAATGTTCATAAAATTGAAACGTCCATTTCTGGTCTTGAAAAGTTTTTGTACATTTTACATTCTGATGTTGATACTCTTGGTGAAATTTCATAATTTGTTTCACTGTTTTACTATATCTAATGTTTTTATTTGATAAAACCATTAAATACAAAGCTATTTGTTCATAAAATTAATTTAATTTTTTGAGCAAATATTTTTTTATTTTTATAGTTCCTGGAAATTTTCCAGAATGTAAAAAATTTTTGGTTTCAAATTTTATGATGTTTATATTTTATTTTGGTTTTATTTCATAATTGTTATGATTAAACCGTAATATTTAGCAAATGAAATCAAATCAATCTAATTAATGACCAACAAAATTAGTAGTGACTAATTTTGAGTTCTAAATTAGTTTATTTAATTATTTTGAATTTAAATGCGATTTAAATGTTGATAGTGATTTTTAATGGTTAAAAATCAATAAATCCCGGAAAAAATTGAGCTACAATGAGCATGAATGAATTTAGGACGATTTTGGCATGAATTTTTGCAGCAATTTATTTAATTTATGGTTGAATGAATGAATGTCATTTATTTAATAATTTATGCAAATTTTGTACCTAGTATGACCTAGTTATTTTTAATCGTTATTACCCGTAATGTAAGGGAATAACGGTTTGGTTGTAATTTTATTGCGATCTCGTATCGCCGGTTTGTATAATTTAATAATTTTATTTTATAGAATAAATGTATAATAGGAATTTGTATATTTGTATATTTGTAATTATTTTTATGAAGACCGTTGACTCCCTCAAGACGGTGCCATTTTGGAAGGTGTTCCAAGTGAAGAGGCAAGGGACCAAGGAGTTGGTTTCCGAATTTGTAACTATCTAGTTAATTTTGATTAGCTAGGTGGCCATACTAGGATTTTATTGTTGCTTGAGTGCTTGCTTTATTTCCGCTCATGCCAAAATCGTCACACATGCAGTTTATTTACCGTTATTGTCAATTCAACGTTATTCACAATTCACCGACTTAGTTCACTTATAGGGAATTAATAACTAAATTGACAAGATCTCTCACATATTTAAAAAAATTGAGATTAGCCTTACCAATTAATAACACCTATGAGTCCCGTGTTCATTAGGGCTACCACGCTCGTGGGTCCCTTTTTACCTCGGGTAAGTAGGGTGATACTATCACAAGCTAAAATTGGATTGGACTCAACGAGATAAGCGTTATCTTGGGACTAGGATATGGATTTAGTTGAAATCCGTCAACCAAGAGTTCTAAGGGTAGAATTAGTCAAGTAACGACTTACCATTTCTAGATAAAAAGTAGCATGCGATGACTATTTTTTTTTTAAAGATGGGTCTTGGAATCATTTATATAATTTAGTGAGAGGTCATTATATGAATGCTTAACTTGTTAAAATGTTTTTCAAGTAAATTAACAATGAATGTTTATATATTTCTTTTTGTTGTAGTTACCATATTCGCAAAATGTCAACATCATCAAACGTTGCAACCTTGGGTAGAGACTCATGGTTGAGGTCCGTCATGGACAAGTGTGTCCTTAAGGATGACGGAATTAACTTCGTTGAATGGGAGTCAACGATCAAGAGCGCCGCGTTATCCGATAACGTGCTTCGCTACTTGGTTGAAGAGCCCCCCACCGAACCCGCGCCTAGATCGTCCGCGGTGGTTCGGGCCGAATATGACCTTTATTTGAAGGTTGCTAATGACGTCAAGAATGTCTTTATTTGGTCAATCTCACCCAAACTCAAACTCCAATTGATCTCTCTCAATGCATATGCGATATTCACGAGGATCACTTCGATGTTTTCGCAAGCCCCTCAAATTCTCCCATATGAGGCAATTACGAAATTCTTTGACACTAAGCTTCAAAGGGGCCAAAAGGTTGGCCCACACGTGCTCAAAATGGTTGAGCACGCGGACACCTTAGAGCGTCTAGGGTGCAAAATTCCAAAGAAGTTGGTGGTGGGTAAAATCCTTCATTCACTCTCACCTAAGTTCACCCAATTTAGGGTGAACTATAACATGAATGGCATGGACAAGAGTTTCCATGAACTCCATGCACTCCTCACCCAAGCTGAGAGGGACATGGAGGCTAGTGGGAGTGAACCCAAGGATGTTCTTACCATGAAAATGAAGAACATGAACCTTGGGGTAAGGAAGGACAAGGGAAAGGGTAAGACTCTTTTCAAGAAATACGGCAAGGGAAAGGCAAAGGTCTTTTATAAGGCCAAACCCAAAGTCAACAAACACGCGGAGGCGGATTGCTATTATTGTAATGGCAAAGGGCATTGGAAACGCACTTGCCCCAAGTACTTGAAAGACAAGAAAGACGGTTGTGTGACAACGTCAGGTAAAATTCTTTCATCACTCTATATGATAGATATTAACTTTGCTAGTACATCTTCTTGGGTATTTGATACCGGTTGTGGTTCTCACCTTTGTAATCATGTACAGGGGCTGAGGGACATGCAAGCACTAGCCAAGGGTGACGTGGACCTGCGCATGGGAAATGGAGCTAAGGTAGCCGCAGTTTCCGTGGGCACCTACGTTCTTCTTTTGCCTATGGTTTAGAGTTGTATTTAAATAATTGCTATTATGTACCAACTCTTACCAAGAACATTATCTCCATTTCCGTGTTAGACATGGAAGGTTTTTCATTTTGTATTAAGAACAACTGTTGTACTTTTGCTTTTAATGAAATGGTTTATGGCGAGGCCATTTCTATTGGAGGTATTTATGTTCTAGATATTGCAAAAGAGGTCTATCATGTAGAAAACAAGAAGCTCAAAACAGGTGAACCTAATCAATCATACCTTTGGCATTGTCGTTTAGGGCACATAAACGAACGACGCATAAAGAGACTTGTTTCATCTAAAGTACTCAAACCATTCGATTACGAATCTTATGGCGTATGCGAATCTTGTCTTCTAGGCAAGATGACTCGTGCTCCTTTTACGGGAAAAGGGACACGAGCAAGTGAAGTATTAGGACTTATACACACGGATGTATGCGGTCCAATGACTATCCGAGCTAGAGGTGGTTATCACTACTTCATTACTTTTACCGACGACTTGAATAGATATGGGTATGTCTACTTGATAAGGCATAAAAGTGATGCTTTTGAAAAGTTCAAAGAATTTCAAAATGAAGTAGAAAACCAATTGAATAAAAAGATTAAAACCCTACGATCCGATCGTGGTGGTGAATACTTGAACCATGAATTTGATTCACACCTGAAAGATTGTGGTATATTATCACAATGGACTCCTCCTGGAACACCTCAATTAAACGGTGTATCCGAAAGGAGAAATCGAACTTTATTAGATATGGTTCGATCTATGATGAGTCTAACTGAGCTTCAGGATTATTTTTGGGGTTTTGCTATCTTATCTGCAATATGTTTCACTAAAATCGAATCCCGCCAGCGGCAAAAACAAGACTCCATTGAATATGGGACAGGGAAAATCCCTTATTTGTCGTTCATGAGAATTTGGGAATGCGAGGCATTTGTTAAGAATAAGTCTGACGATAAACTCGCATCCAAATCCGAAAAATGTCTATTTGTAGGATATCCAAGGGAAACACGTGGTTATTACTTCTACAATAAACACGAGGACAAAGTGTTTGTGTCTCGCGATGCAGTCTTTTTAGAAAATGATTTTATTTCTAAAAGACAGAGGTGGACAAAAAAATAAAAAAAAAAAGTTGGGAGAAAGTTGAACTTGATATGTCCAAGAGCCACAAACCGAAAGGAGACGAGAAAACGTTCCCTCTTCGTCTGGTACGGTCATTATTCCTTCGGAACCTAGGAGGTCAAGCAGAATTAGTCATCAACCTGATAGATACCTTGGTATTATAGAGGACGGTGATGACTATAATGTTTTACTTTTTGAAAGTAACGAACCTACTACCTACAAAGCAGCCATTTCTAGTCCCGACTCAAAGCCATGGCTAGGAGCCATGCAATCCGAAATGGATTCTATGTACGACAATCAAGTATGGGACTTGGTTGATTTACCTAAGGAGGTACGACCTCTTCAGTGTAAGTGGATCTATAAGATCAAAAGTGCATAGACAAACATAATGATGTGTTATAAAGCAGATTTGGTGGCAAAGTTCCGCGCAAGTTCATGGTCTTCACTATGACGAAACCTTCGCCTCCAGTCGCATGCTTCGATCGCATAAGGATTATCTTAGCGGTTGCCGCATTTCATAATTATGAGATTTGGCAAATGGATGTCAAAACGCCTTCTTGAATGGGATTCTAGAAGAGGAAGTGTACATGACACAACCTGAAGGTTTTGTGGATCCATCAAACCCTAAGAAGGTATGCAAACTTAAGAGATCCATCTATGGTCTTAAGCAAGCATCCAGGAGTTGGAATCATCGTTTCGATCATGTAATTAAACAAAATGGTTTCACTCGAAGTGTCGAGGAACCGTGTTTATACATGAATTTTAGTGGGAGTAAAGTAACTTTTCTAGTCTTGTATGTAGATGACATACTACTCATTGGGAATGATATTCCAATGCTCACTTCTGTAAAGGAGTGGCTAGGGATACATTTCCAAATGAAAGACTTATGAGAGGCCCAGCGCATCTTAGGTATCCGGATCTATAGGGATAGATCTAAAAGGATACTAGCATTAAGTCAGGAAACTTATATTGATAAGATTCTTGATCGGTTCAACATGAAAGACTCTAAGAGAGGCTTTCTTTCTATGGGAAGTGGGATCACCTTGAGCAAGTCAGAGTGCCCTACGAAAACCGAGGAGATTGAACGCATGAAATTGATCCCTTACGCTTCAGCCGTTGGATCAATCATGTATGCTATGATGTGCACTCGTCCCGACGTTGCATATGCTTTGAGAATGACAAGTCGTTACCAAGCAAATCCAGGTGCGAGTCACTGGATAGCCGTAAAGAACATCCTTAAGTACTTGAGAAGGATCAAGGATTCGTTCTTAGTGTTTGGAGGCGAGACTGAGTTACGTGTAAAGGGTTACACAGATGCCAGTTTCCAAACAGATAGGGATGATATGAAATCCCAATCCGGCTACGTTTATATGATGAATTGAGGAGCTGTTTGCTGGAAGAGTTTCAAGCAAAGCGTTACAGCGGATTCTACAACAGAAGCAGAGTACCTTGCAGCGTCTGAAGCTGCAAAGGAAGCTGTGTGGATTCGGCAATTTTTGGAAGGACTACCAGTAGTCCCTACTGCCAAAGATCCTATCACAATTTATTGTGATAACAGTGGGGCTATTTTTCAGGCAAAAGAGCCCAAGTCTAGTAACAAGTCTAGACATGTACTTAGGAAATATCATGTAATTAGAGATTACGTGGACAGAAAGAAAATTGACATTTGTAAGGTTGGGACAGATGACAACATTGCTGATCCTTTAACCAAGCCTTTGTCAAAGGCAAGCATGATGGTCATGTCGTCACAATGGGATTGAGACGTGTACCAGAATTCCTTTAGATTATAAAATATGTAATAATTGAATGTTATATTAATTATTTCATATATGATAATCGCATTCATTGTTCGAGTTTTATTTTAAACTCTTTTATTTAGTTTGACTAAATTTAATACTTTGTTTATCCGAATAGATTGTTGGACCCTATTCAAGTGAATAGGACGAACTTAGTATTTTGTCCCTAGTCACTCAATGAGGTGACGTCTCGAAATGACTAGATTGTAAGTCGATCGATGGTTGGTTCAGCACCATGGGGTCATGGAGATGACTGGTCGTTTACATAGACAGACTGTATGACACTCTGTCGGACAGTGACATTGTAGAGACCCTTAAATCAATTATTTGATGCCTGGTCGTGGCAGGGTCTTCTATCTTATTCCTATAAGTCGATTCTTTTGACTGGCGACCGTCTATCTGAGTCGGTGCAGTTTCCGATTGGTTTTGGTTGATGTTCTAGGTCGTGCCGTAAAAGGAGGCCGATGGACTTCTTCTGGATCATGGTGATCTGCATCATACAGAGTAGATGGATCAACAGGAATTGTCCACCCACGTTGGGTAAAAACATCTTTAGGCCACTCGAGGAGAAGTTACTGTAAATGCGTGGCCACGCTCGGAAAGAGATCTATGGTAGATTTTCCGGTCAGACAGTTACTCTCCCTATCGAGAAAACCACTCTAGATATTTCAATCGCAAGTGCGACCTGAAAGACACCTTGCGTTGAGTGGGAGATGTGATAAAGAGACAAGAGAATTGGTGACGCACACTTGTGTCAGACAAGTGGGAGATTTTTGGAGTAGGTGTCCTCCACAATAGTGCGCCACATAATAAATCTTATTAAGGAATATAATTGGGATATTTATTGACTATATATATGATTAGTCAGTTGATTAACGTAAATCAATAACGGTTGGCTAACTAGAGTTTGACGTTATTGTCGTTTGACGGCGGTGATCAACTGATCCCTTTCGGTCACACCTAAAGGATGAAATCCAAATAGTACCTAATTATTTGTATACGATACAGTTAATTAGTACATTACATATATTCGATATGTACGAGAGTTAATTGTTAGAAATTGAGTTAAGAACTCAAATTCGATTAAACTTATTTTTCAATTATGCGATAATTGACTAATAAATTTATATCTTATTTTAATACGATTAAATAAGATTTAACTTAGTAATTAATCGTTAAATTACTAAATTAGTTGAGGTTTTGAGATAGAGGTAATTAGTTAATTATATTTACAAGGAGTTGTAAAATAAATTAACTAAGCATTGTGGGACCCATTATATATTGATATAATGGTAAAATATTACTTAAAATGTTAAGTACATATTATTCATTTAATTTGTATCATATAATTGTTATATGATCAAATTAACACTTAATTGTACAAGATAATTAAGCATATGATTAATAAGTATTTGTGGGACAAATATCAAAAATCAAAATGGATCAAAATAGGCCTCACATGGCCGGTTTACATGTAGTGGATGGTGATGATGGTTGCTCTTATTCATACTCACAAGCAACATGTGATTATGACATGAATAGTAACCTAAAATCATTTCATACTAACACTACACTCTACCACTTTGCATGTGATTAAAATAAGCAAAATAAGAGCCTTGTGAAGCTCTTCTTGACCGGCCATATTGTCTTTATAAGGGCAATATGGTTGTTCATTTCATTTGTTCAATTCTTGCTTGTTTTTCATACTTCTCTAAAAAACTCATCTTCTCTCTAAAAACTCTCAAATACTAATATTTACTAAGTATTACTAATGTAGTAATATATTCTAATATTAGTAGTATAATAGCTATCTTATTATCTAGTTAATAATAAGGGTAGATTATTTTGTATCATCTAGGTGCAACTTAGGGGAGATCTTCTAGTTTGGAGATTACTTGTGTTCATCCATATTTATAGCTCAAGAACAACAAGAAGGAGTTCTTGTTGTGCCCATTTTATTTCCATATCAATGTGAGGAAATTTCTTCTTTTATATAAATGTCTTTATATTTGCATGCATGTTACATAGATCATTAAATACTAAATTAACAAGTAATTTAGTAACAAATTAGAGGAGTCTAATTAAGGTCTATGGACTTTCACCGCCAACAACCCAGTGATGGTTGGGCCGCATGTTTGATACGCGGAACGACTTATGACAGTTCGTAAGTTTATCTTCAAGTGATAGCTCAAATACTTGTGTCTTCCCCTTGATCGTCATCTACGCACTGGTACGGTCATTTTGACAGTCATTAGAGTTCATTTGGAGTCCGGGTCGAAAACCGCTTCATTTTCTATAAACCGTTTTAAAACTCCGAGTCGGAACACGCGGAACATTCTGATTATTTTATTATATTTTCAAATTCTATCTTCTTAATAAAATAATCTCGTATTAGCTTTTTAAATGGGAGTATAGATCAACCACAATTCCGTAATAGAAGCGTGGGAATCTTCCTTCTGTGGTAGGAAACCTATGCGGAAATGACGCACCAGCTACTGCGCCTCCTCCCCACTTTGTTCTTTCCAAAGTTTGAGTTGTTCTACGACCCTTTCAAATTTTCTACTATAAAAAGAGAGCTTCGTTCTCACTTTTAAGGCACGCGAGTGTTCCGCCCCTTCTCTCTCTCTCTCTTTGCATTCTAGACCTTGCTCTAAGCTATCGACATCTATGTGCTTGATCAATCGACCACGTAAGCTTAGATCCCTCTGGGTACCCGTCACGTTTCGCATTGACCGGCCAATATGACCACTACACATTCAATCAATTAATCAATCAACTTTTAGTCCTTTAACAAGGGCACTTTCTGCATAGATTCGAGTCGAGCTGTCGCTAAAACGTAACTTAGTTCATATCTCGTTTCGTCAACATGTAAGTCTGAGGGTGTTAAATCCCGTCTTTTTATTTTCTATTTTTATTATTTATTAATGTAAGATCTATGTCTAAAATAATCCAAAATCGATTTAAAGTCAAAACCTTTTCATAAAACCTTTTCAGTAGTCATTAGACGTCGAGAAGAAACGCAGAAGCATCTGCGCCTTCTGGAAGGAACGCAACACCTTCCGCGCCTCTTCCAGGGGCTACCTGCTCCTGGTCTTCTTCTTTTTCCTTTGGTTTCTACGTCTTTTTGTAACAACCCGAAAAGTACCCAATTTTTCTAGTAAATTTCTTAAGGGTACTTTTCAGCAAGGTTAAGTTTTTAAAATAGAATTTATTGTTTCGAGTCGTATTTTGGAATTCCGAGTTCGTATTTGGAATTTCTGAGAGATTTCATGAAAATCCCGTTTTAAGTCGTCTTTGACTTTTCTTGACTTTTTAAAAGTCGTCATTTACTTTTCTTGACTTTTAAGTCGTCATAAACTTTTCTTGACTTTTAAGTCATCTTTGACTTTTCTTGACTTTTAAGTCGACTTTGACTTTCGTTGACTTTTTTCGACTCGCCTTGTAATTTTGAAGACCGAAATTTTATTTAAAAAAAATAATATTTTTAATTTATTTTTATTTAGATTTATTAGAATTTATGATAATTTAATAAAATTATTTTGAATTTATTCGGAATTTATAATAAGGTTTTACGGTTTAAACCCGGGAATCATTTAACTATTCCCGAGTCATCGTAAATCCCGAAACAAACCGAAACCCGACTTTGGCATGAGTCACACGCCCATGTCATCTTTTTCCACTCACAATTAGATATTCTAATTGTTTTGATTAAACTAATAATAATATCTAGATATTTATTAACTTTATCGATCCGTCAACGGAAAATACGCAAATCGTTTACAAAACTGACCCGACAATCACAAAACCACACGGCACTCTCACCCTCTCTTAGGCCTTGATATTTTCATTTCTTTTGATTACAATAACATAATATCTTGATAATTGATTTAATTAACTTAATATTTAATCAATTACCGTAATATAATTATTAAAACCGAGTCAATTCCGTAACAACAATTTCAAAACCCGACTCATTATTTCCTCTATATTACACGGCACTCACCCCATCATTACTCACCAACAACCTTTTCATTTTACAATAAATCAACTTAAGATCTAATTAATCGTTCTTCATCGTTCTTCATTCGTTCTTCGTCGTTCTTCATTCGTTCTTGAGCAAAATCATCATAAAACCTTCATTTCTTAATTAAATCCGTCCTAACTTATATTTCTAGAATCTCCTCTTCGCTCTCCATCTTAAAGTACGGTTTAATTTCAAATCCGACAAAATCGTTTTCAACATTTAATTATGGAAAATCAAGTTTAAGTTCTAATAATGTTTTTCTTGTCATTTCTTATAGGGGAAGATTTTGAAGACGAGTTTGGAGACTCGTATATTTTGGGTGAAGATTAGTAGGCGGGTTTCTTAGTTTATACTTCTTATTTGGTGCTAATTGATCTTGCTAGCTAAGGTAACGATTCCGAGTTACTCGACGATTTAATGTTACATAGCTTTGGTTTCTTTTGTTTTTGGTTCATCTTTTGTTTTTGTCCATGTTATTATGATTTATGGTTTTAGTAGTAACATGATAGGTAGTTATGATTTTATTATGTTGTATGAATTTATGACATGTTTAGTCTTCTTGACATATTTAAATGATTTTTTCATAATCATGATTTTTATAAGTATGATGGTTAAATTGGTTGTTAAAATGGTTGTTTGTTAATTAAAAACATGTTGGAATTAATTTGGTGTTTGATGTTGGTGGAACCGTGGAGTAGGGCTGAAAAACCAGCCCAAACCAGCCCAAACCAGCCCAAAACCAGGCCGGTTCAGGCCCGGTCCAGGCCGGTCTGGGTTGGTCCGTGGTGGGTCCTTGGGGATTGTGTCGATGTTTGATTGTTTTGTTGTTGTTTTGACGGGTTTTAAATATGTTAAGCATGCGGGAAAATATTATGAAACGGTTTTAGAATTTTTAATCAAAACAGCCCAAACCAGGCCCGTGGGCCCAGCCCAGGTCCGGTTTGGTCTCGGCCCAAAATCAGCCCGTGGGTCCCACTTTGGACTTGTGACGGTTTTTGAGTTATTGCTATTTTATCGTGTTTTGTAATATTTAGCAAGTGGGAAATGTTAATAAGTAAAATATTTAATTAAAAAGGTTTTTCATAAAATTATTATTTATCACATGTTAGAAATTATAATACGAGATTATAGTTAAATTTGATATCCTTTAAGTCAAGCAGATTTTCGTAAGATTTAATAATTCATATGTTAGAAGTTTAATCAAATAACATGTAATGAATATATTGATTTTATGTTCAAGTCTATGTGGTAAAGACTCTGTTTCTAGCCGGTTTGACCAAACGGGTTTGGTCAAACTAAGATCTAGTCAGCCCCGTTTTGACTGATGACCCGTCGCGGGACTCGGGTCGGGGATTTGTCTTCAAGTAAGGTTTTATATAATTATTGAATTAGCCTTAGTAGTTATGAGGCGATATGATATTTGAATATGATTTATATGCAACTAGTCACATGATAGGATGTTTTTCCCGTGACTGTTTGATTATATGGTTGGTGTCGTGTTGACTAAGTACCCATAGAGAATTATGAGTATATGGCGTCTTGACCATTCTAATTCTAAATGAGTAGCTTGGACCATGACATCGATAGGCCGTACTATCTTTAACGAGTATATAGTTCATGGTTACTAGCTTTTGTGTCACGGCCTGGGGGGCTTATCTCCAAGTCGGGGCATGCGGCTATTTCACTTTGGGAAGGAGTCAGATTAAGTACTAAGCCCATCTCTGTTAGGGGGTCGCCTAGTAGCAGTTCTCATGTACGGTTTATGTCATGGGACGGGTAAATGAAATAGCTTTGGCGCTAGGTCTGATCAGTCTAGGGACTAGGATGTTTCATTACTTGGGTATAGCCTCGAGGTAAAGGAAGTCGTCTAGTGGAATGTGCTAAGAACTTATGCTGTTTGTAGAAGTATTTGTCTTTCATGTTTGATGATTCTATGAGTTTAGAGGTTTGAGTGCCAGCGGCTAAAGATTGATAGAGTTTGGATTCCGATTGTGAACTGATTCAAATGATTAAGATGTTGATTAGGGTTTGAGTTGTTCATGGCCATGTTAACGGTAACCTCTGGCTAGCATACCAGCTTCCCTACTCGTGTTAAGTTATATCGGCTTCACATGATAGCTTTCATATGATAGGTTATATGTTAGTTAATTGTTTCATAACATGAAAAGCATATCATATATGTTAAGGTTTTGTATTTTCCTATATACATTGCTTTTATGTTATTCATGTTTTATTAAACTCGACATTTCGTGGCTGGGAGAACTCGGAGTTACTCCCCACTGACTGTGGCTTCCGTGTTTATATTTAATGCGGTTGGCAGGTTCGTGCTGCATACTTGGGTACATTGACGAGCTAGCGAGCGAAGTATTTACCTTGGACCTATATTCGGTTCTTAGATTGTATATTATTATACACTCTTTTATTTCCGTATTTATACGGGAGATATGTCTCCCGTCTTGTATAAATTTTATGTATAATTTTATATTCCTTTTTGTTATGAACCTTTGTATATAAGACACCTTCGTTATGTATTCTCATCGTTTATGTATTTAAATTATTTTTTTTCTTTCCGCAAATTTGAGGGTGTCACACTTTTGATTTCCTTTTCTTATTTTATCATATTTATCTTTTACAAGTCGTTTGTTCTTGGCTTAGATCTATAATAGTCAATATTAGCTGGTTTTCGTCTTTTTAATCAAGTTTGAGTCTTTAGATATTCGATTTATTCATATCAGTCTTTAAGATTCGTTACTGATAAATTATTAGTGTAATATAATTAATTAAATCACTTTCACTTGAATTTTAGATCGACATTTAAATTTCAAATACGAACGAACATTAACTGATTGCAATTCTGGCTTCACAGCCAGAACCTACTCAAAAATAGACGCAACAGGTGTTGCGCCTCTTTCAAAGGACGCACCTGCTGCTGCGCCTGTTCTGGGCTGGTTTTTGTCTCTGAAATTCCATTATCGTTTGACGTAGCTTTATTTATATATTTAATTAACTATTAACTCTAATATCGCTACCTATCCGTCTTTTAATTATTTTATTTTCTTTCCTTTCAAATCTTCGTTTTTAATATATTTTTGACGTAGATCAAGTAATCCATTGTAATTTTATTTTAGTCATTGTAATTGTATGATTTCTTTGCCTTTCGTATATAAATAATCCTAAATCCCAATTTCGACATAATTGAGTTCTAATTACATGTTCACTGACATAGTCTAATTCGCATGCTATGATTAAATTGTGGATGTTGCATTGCATGCATATAAGTACGAACGATTTCCCTAATCATTAGTAGAGGCCGCTATCAAGGCGGGCGGGATTAGGTGTTCGATTAAAGAACTTCCTAATACGTACCCTCACCCCTTACTCCAGATCTCTGTGAGCACCCGTGTTCATTGGCATCCACGAGAGTCATTATAGACATAGAATGCTAAGGGTAACGAGTTCTTAGTGTTCATGTCATTACTTTGTGTCTTGACATAGCATAAATTATTTGAACGATTTCAATTTTGCACAAAAATTGGTAGCGACTCCAGAAATGCGTATTTCTACGCTTGTCCTTTGTTTCCAGCCTATGTGCGCCCCTCCGTGGTTCCCCGTGTACCACAGTTTGATAAGGATCCACAATCCGTGTATCACACTTAGGCTACTTTCTTCTACCTTAAACCTTGTAAGTGACTTTCACTCTATTTAAGGTTAATAGTATTTATCTTTTAAACCTTTAGTCTTTTATTTTTTATATTAAGTCACTTTATTCAATTACGTTGAGACTTAACCCTAGAAGTTTGGGTGAATTGGGGAAAAAGGTTTTTTTTTTCAATTAATTGAATATTATAGTTAGTAATTTTATATATAACAATTATTGTAAGTGACGAATTTATTGCAGATCTTTATTGAGTTTGCTTGCACTTGGATTTGCTAAAGGTAGGGATAATCTCTACTCATCGTTTGGGATCTATGTTAATTGTTTGAATAGTTAGATTATGCAACCATGATTATTAGTGGATTATTTATTGTATGACTTATTGTGAATGTTGAGATGTGAACTGAGGCCATTGGTATTGTGATATTGAGATGGTTGATATTGACATTATTGTAGTGTTGAGTACCATTGTGCCAAAAGCGTTGCGATGCTTTTGTTGATTCTTGTGCCAGGAGCGCTGCGGTGCCATGAAATGTATTATTTTGGGAATCAATACGGGTAATTGATTCAGGCTCTAGTTGATCTTGGATGCCGCCCCAGAATCTCTTCTATTGGACTCGCCATGAGGAAGTGTACATTAATGATCTGTGGGAAGAGTAAGATTTTGAGTTTTGACCGATGTTGGGATATCGAGTCCGTGGTTGCGAATGATGGTTAGGCCAAGTGTGTGGCATGTGGATTGACTATGTGGTAGCCCATTGTTGTTTGTGAGTTGACGATTGTTTTCTATTAATTTACATTGTCATCACCTTCTTAGGTTTTTTATGATGTATTGGTTATTTCTACTCAACCTTTGGTTGACTTGTTTGTGTATGTGTGTCTCGTCCTCCCAAATCTTTTGAAATTGCTGCCTGTTATGATCCATTTGTTATTTCTGTTCAAATGGGGAATAATGTATCTTGCAGGTTAATTAGTGAGTGAGTGTGGCTTGGATGATACTTGTACGGGATGGGCTACGCGATGAGACGAGTCTAATAGTATATGATGGTTTTTTAGTTTTAGCATTTGATTTGTAACTTTAAAGTCTTTTGCTGCAATAGTTGAGTTAATGGTTAGTAAGATTGTAAGAATATTTATTCATTTTGTAATAAAGCATTTAAATTACTCTTATGATTTTAGTTTTCATATGTACTACCTCGAAAAACCGAGATTGTAACTCCCTTATTTATCAAAGAAGGTCTCGTTAAGGCTTCTAGATAAATGGGGGTGTTAACAATTGATCCCAAAAAATCGGGCTACGACACTTCCTTCCACAAAGAGCTTCCTTAATAAGGCGCCATCTTGATGGAAGCATGATAATTATTGTGGTGGGAGAAATTCCACCAAAGGTAAGCTCTTTTCGAAACTAGCTTGAAAGTAAAGGGAACGAGAACGCAACAAATCTTTAAGGGTTTGTATAATCTCTCGATTTGTCCATCGGTAGCGGCATGAAAAGCGGTATTCATATACAATATAATACCCAAATCTTCTTACAAAGCCTTCCAAAATCTTGTATAAAACCTAGGATCACGGTTGGAAACGATCCCTTTGGGACACCATGGAATCGAACGATCTCATCAACATAGACACTAGCAAGTCGATCCAAGGTCCAAGTCTCCTTAATAGAAATGAACCTAACACACTTGGTCAACCTATCAACTGCCACCCAAAAAGCATCCTTTCCACCAACGGTTCTAGGCAAAGCCATCACAGAATCCATAGAGATAGACTCCCATTTCCACAAAGGAACAACCAAAGGTTGTTGCAAACCACAAGGTATTTTATGCTCAATCTTCACTTATTGGCATGTGAGACACCTTCCAACATAAGTCACAACATCCCCTCTCAAGTTCGGTCACCAAAATTGAAGTTTCAAGTCTTTGTACATCTTGTCACCTCCGGGATGAGTTGAATAAGAAGATAGGTGAGCTTCATTAAGTACCTTCTTTCTATATTCAAGAGCCTTGGGAACAAACAATCGGCCACGAAAACGAAGAACTCCATTAACATCAATCTTGAAATCTTTAGCCTTTTCTTCTAGTAGCCTTGCTTGAAATAGACTTGTAAGTAGCATCATCCACTTGATTCTCTCAGATTTCACGATGAAGGACGGTCTTGGAAACCATAGCACATAGGTAATCAAAATCATTCTCCATAAACTCTAACTTCAATCTACAAAATTCGGCACAAAGACCATCGGGATAAACACAGATGACACTCAAGGAATGAGTCTTCTTCCTACTAAGAGCATCGGCAACTACATGTCTACATTGGCCTTGCCTTCATGGAAGAGAAACTCTATATCATAGTCATTCACTAACATTAACCAACGTCTTTGTCTCATATTCAACTCCTTCTGGGTGAATATGTACCTCAAACTCTTATGATCGGTGTAGATGCGGCAATGAACTCCAATGAGGTAATGTCTTCAAATCTTCAAGGCATGAACAACGGTGACTAGCTGAAGGTCTTGAGTAGGATAGTTCAATTACACAATCTTATCTCCTCTCGCTTCTCGAGATCACACACATTAATAAGTCTCTCAAACTCTTTAATACAATCAGTCACACACAAGTTACGTTGAGTAAGATATATAAGCTTTAGATACGGGTCGTGTTGATAATCTCTTGACATGAAGCGATTTTGCAAATGCTTCTTCAACTTACTGCAAGTCTGATTCTTACTCATTCATTCACGCCTGCTTTGCTTCTTAAGGTTTTCATACCACAAAGATGCATACTTGGTCAATTTGAAAGTAACAACCTTGAATTGTTTGTGTTCATCGTAGCCTTTATACTCAAAGACTCTTTTTGTTTGTCTCATCTAAATGAGGAACTTTTCAGCATCAAGTTCACTTTCAAACTACAGAATGTCGAGCTTTAATCCATCTTCCTCATCGTTGCTTCTCCTTGGTTCAGGTCTGAAAAGATGGCTTTCATTAGAATCTAAAATTTCCTTTTATTTCCTTCCTTTCTTTCTAAGAGTATGATTGTAAATCTGGTCGATTTTGTAATCCATTTGCTATTCGTTTGGCTAATTAATACGTACTTTCCTTCCATGCTTGCTAGTATGAACTATCATTAAAATACATATTTCAATCTCTCAAGATAAATGATACCAGCTACAAACCGACTTGCTTGTGAAAAATCAAGAGCCGAGACTCTGATATCAATCTAATGTAAAACGAGGTGTTATTAAAAGAGATCTGATGTGAAGAATGTTTAAGTAGGATGTTTTTGTGTTTTTGAGTATTATTTGCAGCGAAAAATGTTAACTAAAATACGAATATATATTAGCTAAGAAACATCGCAAGATAAGTTGACTAAAATTGATTGCTCCTACAAAGACCACACATGAAAAAGTAAGGACACAAAGGGCTATTTCAACCAATAACACACAAGAAAAAGGAAGAAACAAGGGCACCAACGTCGCAAGGAAGACAAGAACGCTCGCTAGAGTTCAAAGTTGAGAAAATTTTTCGACACTTAGTTTTGTATTTCTGAAATTTGGATGCTTGAAAATGTAATACAAGCATATTTATATGGAAGTGAAAGTAAACTGAAAATATAAAACAAATTGGAAATTCATGAAAAGAACCCCTTATTTTTCCCTAGACGTGCTTACTAGAAAATAGAGAAATCGGTCATGAAATTCGTTGCATAGGATACATCTCCTTCAATGCATTCAATGTCGCTGTTTTCTGAACACGATTGCCTTGTTGGGACCATAAGTCCTTCATTACTTTTTCGTTAAGGTTCAAAGCTAAGATCAAAATCTAAAAGCTCCATTTTTAATGACCACAAAATAATCCAATGGTGAAAATTGTTCCCGCCAGAATTTGATAATTTGAAGTATTCTTCATGGACTGTTGTAAAATGACCCATGGGCCATTAGGCTCTTGGATGATCAAATATGGCCCAACTCATTAATGTTATATAACTTGCATTTTGGATAACTCTAAAATAAGGACTTGAAACAGCGCTATGTAGCAATTCATTAGCGTCCGCGGTCGAACTCAATAACACTCATGCATCAAGAGTAGTAAAGGAACAATAAGTTCTCTCTTATAACTAGGCATGTCCAATGGGTCAAACATTCGGGTTTTGGCTCGTGTAGTTCGAGTTCGGGTAAAATACGGGCCGAGTGGTCAATACTTCCCATTTGATGTTGTGAAATTTAAGTAAGATATATTGTCTTACCCAACAGTCAACCCGCTACTAGTTAGGTTGTGACTACTGGTCAAAACGGTTACTGATATCTTTCGGGTTCATAGTTGAAAAATTCGGATTAAGGTGATATTGTGAAATCTATGTTGTCATTTCTTTTTGCGCTATCTTTTGTAAATTCACAAATGTTTGGATACAATTAAGTTTAATTACGATGCTAAACATTCAATCGATTGCATTAGCTCCAAACTATCATAAATTCTCAATGAAAACGAGCAATCTTTGTCACAAGTTGAAGACGTATACTGTCCATCTCAAAATATGCAAGTGGGGAGAGCAAATGGAGGGTAAAAGAACGCCCACTTGCCCTCCTTCACACTTGCATATTGTGATAGGAACACTGACGGATAGTGCTCATCTTCAGTAACACAAACTGCAAACATATTACTCCGTATTTAGCCGTTAACTAGTCTCTCTAAAGACGGGTCAAATAGCACCCCAGTTGCATAGAGAGGGCAAACCTTTAGCTAATATCTAAGCATTTTAATTTGTTTTATCTAAATGATATTTGACCCGTTTTAATTTGTGTTTAGCAATAATGGCTCGTGTATCTGCCGCGGTTCAACGAGTAGTTCGATTAAACGTATGAAAATGAAATGAACAATGAGAGTATAACAATGGCGACCTAAAATTTACAGAGACATGTAACAAAACAAAGTACCCTTGTTACACAACCCACGAGACAAAAGCAAGGCAATTTACATGGAAAATTTAGTCATTGTTAATTTGTTACACATAAACATCCCCCCCAAATCAGATGGATGACCTCTCTTAACTCTAAACACCAAACACCTCAATTTAGAGGTTACAAAATTAATGTTAGAAAATGTTCTACACTTGTAGCTAGACCTAAATATACAAACCACTGTTACAAAACGTCGGAGCTGAAGCTAAATATTGTAAGAAAAGAAATCTAACCCAAATTAAATAAAACCTAATTTAAAAGAAGAAAGTAAGAAAATTATTAGTCGCTACCGAAATTAGTGAATCTGTGATATTAATCACATAATTAGACAACCTTAAGCCTTTCATCAGGATGATTTCTAAGAAGCATAAAGTAACCCAAAACAGCACAAAGAGCAGCCACAAAATTCCCTTCTTTAATCAAGATCTTGACCAAAATCCCAGAAATCTCAGCCGTTAATTTCTTACCTTCAACAACAAGATCTCTTCTACTTTTACCAAAGAAAGCTAAAAGTACCAAAATGGTAATCCATGTTACAACCATAGCCGGCATCGCCACCGCAAACGCAGCCGCCATTGACATCACCCCAAACACCGCCCCTAACATCGCCGCTGCGTATACAACCATAGCCGGCGATGTAGCTTTGGATACACTGCTTTTGTGCCATATCAGTATCGTTTGTAAGAGATTCCATGAACAATAGAAGATTATACCGTAGACTAGTGCGAATACAGCTACCCATGTCCTCCTTTTCGACCCTATTCTTATCAGTAACATGTGCTTTTGGTTTACTACTTGTTCTACTTCTTCTTGTTGATGATGGGGTTCCATTAATTTGTGAGAGTTTGATTGTATGGGTTTTTTAGGTGTTGGAATTTGGAAAGAGAGCATAATAATTTTCCAAAGATTTACCTCAAGAATGAAAGGGGGAAAAAGATAGTGCTAGGATGAACTTTTTATTTGGAGTTTTAAACTAATAATAAATTTCACTTAAAATTAAAACATATCAAATACATAATCGCTCTCTTAAATGAGAATTCGTGTTGAAATTTGGAAAAAGGCGTAATAAATTTTCAAAGATTTACGTGAAGAATGAAATGAGGAAAAAGATAGTGCTAGAAAGAACTTTTTATTTGGAGTTTTCAAATTAAACTAGTTTTGCTACCCGTGAAAATTACGGGTTATATCTGGATATCCTTTGGACATTTTCTAATATTTTGTATATTTTTTCTTTCAAATATGATGTAATGGGTACAATATGATCAATTGATATCTCCATTTTTTTATTCTTCGCTTAAAAATAAATAGGGGTTAGAAATATTTATTGTCGACTTCCCGTGATAATTTTTCTTACAGTCAAAATCATATCGCGGATAAATAACATTTAAGGTCATATAAAAAATTTCGAAAATTGAAGATTAGAATAGCATTATATTATGTACATAATATTCTTCTATAGTTCGACTTGTATATAAACTATTTAGAGTTATAATTAACTTGTAGACAATGTCTTATGTTTTGTGTTTTGTTGTTTACTTTATTACCAACCACCATTTTTTTATGAGTAAAATTAAACGGAATTTGTAAAAAAACGTCACGTGTGAGCAATAATATATTAATGTGGATAATAATTTAGGGTGATGATAACGCCACAACTCTTTTAGTTAATGACATTCAAATTATGAGAGAGTGAATAGTAAGATACTCCCATAATTCGCTTGTATTTGAGTGACATTATGAAAAACGGTAGTGTCATTATCATCCCCCATAATTTATTGTTCGAATGGACATAAGGAGAAGAAGATTGTCGTATAAAGTTAAGGCATAGGCCTATGCTTAATAGATCTTGAGATATAAAATATTAGAATCTGAATATACAATTTGATTATCAATTTACTAATTAACAACGTTGTCGAGTGTTAAACTTCCTAAATTTGAACTTCTACTATTAAAATCCATAAAAGAAAACAGTAATACCACCATCTTTAGCAATTAATTCTTATAAAATATACAAATGCACAACATATAAAAAGTACAATTAATAATAATACATATTACTTCGAAGAGATGCCAATATTTTAATTAAAAATTCATGTTTTTATTTAAGTTGGTAAATTTCAATTACACAATCCTCTACTTTGGTCAAGTTATATACCACTTTAACTGATTATAATTGCATGATAATAATTAAATTATCATAACTTACAAATTCTTACTTTCACACATAAATCCATGATTGGTGCGAGTTATGACGATCGACCTAATTTTTACACTTTACTCTCATTTTCTTAGACTGATCTATCGTTTTTAAATAATATAAATGACATTTTGTAATAAGATAATAATGGTAAATGGGGAAAAAAAAAAGGCATACTAGAAGATTAGGTAAAAAAAAGAGACGTTGTCCATTTTTGAGGTATATGATTGGTCTAATTTTCACTTTTAACTCTTGTATCCTTTTGAATGATTTATCTTCTAAATAATATAAATGACAATAATATGTAGTAAGATAATAATGGTAAATGAAAAAAAAAAAAGTGCAATATGAGATTAGACGCAAAAATGAGACATGGTCTGTGACAACCCTCCCGAATGCGGAAATAAAACATACAAGCATGTGATTAATATAGCGGAAGATACGGTATTTTTAAAACCTTTTTACATGCAATTAGAAAAGTACGAGGAATGTGAATAATTACAAACCAAAGTATAATATACTACAAGAGACGAAGTCTCTCAAAATGTTATCAAATGTCAAAGTTATTAGCAACTAGCTAAACAACGTCTAGAGGTGAATCATCCAGGCCAACGCCCGCTAGCTCACACCCGAACCCAAAATACCACAAGCAAAAAGTCATCCAATCAAGCAACCTGTTCATCCATGAAAAACATGAACGCCACAGTTAGTGGGGAGTAACTCCGGGTTCTCCCAGCCATATCACATTAAACGTACATAAACGGAAATACAAAAGTAGAAGCATGCATATATAGATATACATGTGATATACGAGAAGGATAAATAGGCAATTCAATATACAAGAATATCGATACATGAAGTACAAGGTCGTAACCATCATATTATAGAAAGACTCGGGGATGACACGCACTCTTAGGCAACCATACACTCACTAGGGCTTGCATCTCACCGTTAGCGGCATAAGTTTGATAAGATTGAGACTCGACAAACAAACCATGCCAAGTCATCCAAAGATCATGAATAATCAATCATATAATCAACCAACCAAAAGTACAATACGTTGACGACATCTCTCACGGTAAATGACACGCACTAGCACCGTGTACATGCAAGTATGATTAAAAGGCATCCACGGGATAAAACATTGCCCTGAATGCATACACGCTTCAATTCATTTCGTATATGTAGACTAAGTTCCTCCCGGTAGGACGACGATATAAATATCCGATCCTAGTCTAAACCTGGCCAGACTCTTGGAATAACATTTTCCGATTCGACATGCGATAAACATTTCGCATCCAAGACTCGGTCAATCATAGACGCCGAGTACCCCAAATTCGGTCAACCTTCACGAAAGAGGCGAAAAATAGCACAAGCCTCATAACAAGCGGTACGCTACATGCAATGACACCACCTCGCAAGTATACAACATTTGACGGTCGGGTCGATCAATGCAAAGCTTGCGCCTCCCAACAACGTCGTCATATGCCAACTAACACATGCAATTAAGCAGTAAGGATACACTCCCCGTTCCGACATTCCAGCCTTACGAACGTGGAGGTAGCCAAGGGAATGAGAGTACAAAGCACATAGAAAATTAGTGCTCAAACCGTAACATGTGTAAAAACCGACTCAAAGTGAGACATATCGAAAACCGTCACAAAACATGCGATACAAGTGAATGGAATATCATATATTCGAAACATTAATATTTAAAGTCATTACGTAAATTTATACGATAAACGAACCATCGGAATTAATATAAATGAAAACATAAGAAAGAAACGAAGAAAAGTTTCAGGGGGTGCCAGCCGGTCCATAGGACCGGCCGCCGGCTACCCGGCTGGCGCTTCAGCCTATATAGAAAACAAGTGAAAATACAGGGGAGTCCCAGCCGGTCAGGGGGACCGGCAGCCGGCTACCCGGCTGGGACCAACATAATACCAAATTCATCAAAAATATACAGCAGTAGCCCCAGCCGGTCAGCTGACTGGCAGCCGGTCGGCCGGCTGGGACCAACTTCACCCGAGAATCAACACTTCACTTTAATCTTCAATAGTCGATTATAACTATCATCAATTTCCAACAATCATCAACAATTATCAACACACAATAACCATCATCAACAAACACAATTCCTATGATTACTAATCCTATTCTAAATACAATTACTAACGTAGAAAACACATTAAAACACGTAAATGATATTGAGTAACCTTTCACCGTTACCTTTTCGCGTCTTCAATCCGCGTCGATGTCCTCTTCTATCAAGAAGTAGTCTTTGTCGGGGTCTTGGAGGTCACCACCTACAATTAGATAATAAAAGATGAATATAATTCACCTTTGAGAAAGACGGGTAAATTGAAAAGCGAGAAATACGGTAATTTTATTACCAATTAAGATAGAGGACGATGAGAGGGAAAGAATAAGACGAACTAGAGTGAATTTGAGCGAGAAACGAAGGAGTAGCGATGATTTTAAAGATCGATCAATTATGGAGGTTAGGGTTTTGAAGTTACTTGGTGAGGAAGAAGAAGATTGAATGTGAGGGAGAGTTAGGGTTATGAGGGAGTATATGAAGGAGTAAGTGGAAAACATATGAGAAAAGCCCAAAAACGTCTTAAGACGTAACTTACTCAAAATCTCGCGTAAAGTCCAAATACGAACTCGGAAATTCTAAACTAGACACGGAAAATTTAATTCTAAACTAAAACTAAATTTCGCTGAAAAGTATTCGTATAATATTTTTACTATAAAAATATAGGGTACATTTGCGGGTGTTACATGGTCCATTTGAGAGGGGTATAAATGTATAATGTATCTATCTAGGTATTTATATAGGACATTCAAATATATATGATAATTTATAATCCTATAATATTACAGGAATACAAGCAAAGATGTTTATCAATTGGCTCTCATAGAAAATTAGCAATTATAAAGTTGTTTGTTCAACGAAGATCAAGTAAAACTCGATATCTATCATTAATACATATTTTTATCCTAAAATTTTTATCATCTTCAAATTTGACTTCCATAAATTTTATAATTTGATTACGCAAAAAAGAATTCAAAGAGAATGGAAGATTGAACTTACTAATTGGGTAAAATCTAAATTTACCACTGCGTGACTACTGACTAGTTAGCTAAGCCTACGACTTTATCAAAGCGTCTTCATTACGGCCTACACTACAATATAAGAAAAATAAAAAAATAATACACAAATTAGTAATTGATCATACAAAATTCAAGGAAGTCATTAAACTACTCAAATTTGTACCCATCACATGACTCTTTTAGAGAAAACGAAGAAACAATGTTAAATAGGAAATGCTTAATAACACTAATTTGCTTGGAAGTTGAATGATGTACATTAAAATTTGGTGACATCAATAATAATTAAGAAATAAACACATTCAAAAGTTTGCATTCAAAGGGTTTTAGATAATGAATTACTTTATATAATCTTTATAGTGATAAAAATAATTGTAAAATTAGTATGTGAGATGAATGGGGTGATGGTTTTGGCATTCAAATGGTTGTAAATAATGAATTATTTTATGAAATATTTATGATGATAACAATTAATTGCAAAGTTCATATGAGAGTTGAATAGGGTGATGGTTAATATATTTCGGAATTAGAAGAGTCGGTTGTGTTAATGTACTAATGTATGTAAAAACAATGGATGAAGGCTTATGAGGTTGCCACATGGCATTTTAATACTCCTCAATCTACCCTTTTTATATTATTGTATATATAATAAATCTCTCTTAAGACTAAAACGGGTCAAATACATGCTCATTTGCATAAATAAACACAAGTCTTTTAGTAATATGTAGACCTGACCATCGGGTCGGTTCAGCACGGGCCAGGCCGTGCTATAGTTGGGTCGAGCTAAGGGAAGGGGAGCCCGAGCCTACAACGCGGACTGGGGTGGTGCGGGATGAGGCGAGCCAGACTGATCAGTATATGGCCCTGATCCGGCCCGGGGGAGGTGGGCTAGGTAGGCTGCGGGCCTGTTCAATTTCATTTTTTTTTAATTAAAAAAACGTTTATTGATTGTAATTTTTAAAGACGTATAGTGTAGCGGTTTAATAGTTGTTTTAGTTATATTTAGTGTTTTTTGTGATTTACAACCTATTGAAATCTAAATTTTACGTTTTACCATCTATTGAGTCCATTTTTTCTAAATTACCACCTAAATTTGATCGAAATCCTCATTATCCTCCCCTAATTTATGTTTTATTGTCGGTCTTTCGTATTTATCGTCTTTCTTATGTATTATCGCTTCTCGATTTATCAAAATGACCATACTACCCTTATTTTTACATACCTCATACCACAATCCCCAACCTAAATCCCCAATCTAATTCGATTCAGCTTCCTTAGTTAGGGTTCATCAAATTTCTGGGCAACTTCTCTCTCCTCTATTCTTATCGCCTGACCACCACCAACCACCATAGTCTTGGACCACCAACCATTGCTTATAAAATTGTTGCCCTCCTCTTACCGCCTTCCTCTTATCGACCAGACCACCACCCTTTTTGTTGGAGTAAGTGTCCTTAATAATAGTGCGATCATATAATTAAATCTCAATAATAAGAATACAAAGGGATGATGAATATTATAGTCAACTGGTCAACATAAATTGGTAACAATTGGCTCAATTGAGTTTGACGTTACTGTCGTATGACGGTGGTGATCAGTTGATCCCTTGAGGTCACACCTAAAGGACAATCCCCTAATCATGTACATTAATTAATTGTATAGCGATACAGTTTAATTAATCCCTTAAAATTGAACTAAGTTTATATTAGTGAGAATAATATCTTATTGTAATATGATTAAATAAGATTCATTTTAGTAATTTAATTGTTATATTAATAAGAATGCATTATGTTTATGAAATAGTTGAGATGAGCAAAATTGGTTGATTATAATTACAAATTGTTGTAGATTATATTAACCAAATATGAGATGACCCATTTTATTTACATGTAATTATAAAATATGACTTAAAATATTAAGCCTAATTTATTTGTTATGAAATTGCATTTAAATTAGTTAAATACACATTTATAAGCTAAATTACATGTTACATGTCACATGTGACATATGTGACAAATGACAAAACCACAAAAATAAAATGGACACCCATATTATAGTATGGTGCACCGGTTTTTGTGAGCTTAAAAGGGTAAGGGTTTAAGTGATAGTATGTTGTTCTAATTATGAATAAAAACAACATGATTACTACCCTAGAACTAGCCTACCCTATTATTTTGATAAGACAAAAAGTGGAGCATGCTTGTCTCTTCTCAAGTGCCTCCACCGGCCACCCCACCCCAAAAATGAGAATAAGTTCTCAATTTTTCATGATTAATATTATCCATGCTTATCTCTCATAAAACTCACTCTTCTCTCTAAGAAAAACTTGAGAAGTTTTTCCTACAACTTGAGTTCATAAAACTTCTAATAAAATTACTAAGGGTAGTAATAAGAGTTATTAGAAATATATATTAAGGGCTACTATTATATTAATTATAGTAATAATATTGTAGAGATTTGGGATAGTCTTGGGTGCTACTAATAGGAGTGTTCTTATACTAAGAACTTGGAAGATCATCGACCACATATTGTCAGCTCAAGAACAAAGTAGGAAGGAGTCCTATTTTGTGCCCAAAATCCGTTCAAATCAATGTAAGAAACGATTTCTTCTTCCTTCTTTGTATTTTAATTATGCATGCATAAGTTCCTTATAGTTTAAGAAGTAAACTATTTATAATATGATATTAGGAATAAATGTCTAATATTTAGTTTAAGAAACTTACAAGCGGTATCAAGAGCTTTGGTTGTTGCATGCATAATCGACTTATAGTTTTTTCGAGTTAATGTAACTTGAAGAAAACTAGTAATTTGTGTTTTATAAGATAAAATCACAAAGTCTTTTGCATGTCAATATATTCTGATCCTAATATGAGTTTAGGTCATTTTGATGATTTATGGAAATTTATATTGCTCAAATATGATTTTTAGTGTTTTTATTACATTTTAATGAGTAAAATGATGTTTAAAATGCTAAAAATAGTTATACATATCTTCTGACTGTGAAAGTTTTACACAATATCACACATGCATTTTACTTATTGTATGTAAACGTTCGTGAGAATTGGACTTATTTATCATGGTTCATGATTTTTATATGATAAAATGATATAAATAAAGATCAAATGGTTAAAAATAGTTCTGCTTTGAATCTGACCATGACATTTTAGTATGTTGTCATATGCATGTTTTCCTGTTACACTAGAAAATGTGAGACTGATTTGATTTGTCTAGCATGATTTATGAATTTTTAATTTAAAAATCGCATAAATAGTGACTTATTTAGCAAATATAGCTAAAATAAATTTCATGTCATGAGAAAATTATTCCTGGTTGCATAAATGTCCCACATTTCAGATCTAAAGTTTAAAATTTAATTTGATTAATTTTCACATGCTTTATGTATTTTATTTGATAAAACCGATAAAGCGCAACCGTTTTTCTCAAACCCGATTCGAAATTTTTAACCATGATTTTTGACATTATGAGTGTCATTGAAATGTTCTAGAATGTACAAAAATTTAACATTCAAAATTAAAAATTATTGTAATTAAATTTGGATTCATTTGATTAAAATATGATTTTAAACTCTAATTTTGAGCAATTGTATAACAAGATGAATTATTATCATAAACTGAGTGATGACTAATTTTTGAGTCCTAAATCATTTGGGATAATTAACTTGGACTTAAATATGATTTAAGTATTGTTTAATGATTTTAACAAGTTATTATCACGCATTTCCGTAAAACCGGGTTATATACGATATAAACCGTATTATAGGGCGATTTGGCATTTAATATGAGCATGTTTTATATATATTATAATGCTGCATTTTTATTTATGAATGTCATATTTTATTTATGTAATTTTGAATTATGCAATTTTTCTTGTATGGCCTTAGTTTTAATCGATATTGCCCGAAATGTAAGGGAATATTGATTTAGTTGTAATTTAATGTGATCTCGTATCACTTTATTGTATTATTTTATTTTACAAATGCATAATAGGAAATTATTGTAATTTGTAATTATTTGTAATACCGGAGTTTCCCAAAGACGGTGTCATTCGGAAAGGAGTTCCGAGAGAGAGAGACGGTGACCTTGGGAAGCGTGCTTATGAAGTTCAAGGGACCAAAGGAGTTGGTTTCCGAATTTGTAATAGATTATATAATTTTCTATTCTAGGAAAGGTCATAATAGGAATTTTAGCTTTATGCTTGCATGTTATTTAATATGTTTGCATGCATTGCCAAATCGCCATAACATGACATGCATATTTTATATCGAGTATACGACCGTGTCAATTAAAATTATAGTTAATTCATAGTTTTAGTTCACTTAAACGAGATAGATAATAAATTGACATGACCTCTGATAATAAATAAATTGAGATCAATCCTTACCAAATGATAGAACCCATGAATCCTAATTTTGCAAGGAAGTAGGCTCGGCTCACCGGGGTGCTAAATTTGTTACGTTGGGTAAGTGGGGTAATAAAGGTTATTATTTCGAAATTTGGATTGAGCTCAACAGAAGTATTCGCGACCGTAGCCGCATGTGTTCCGGGCTTAAGATAAATATTAAAGTAATATTATCGACCGAGAGTTCTAATGTAGAATCGATTAAAGAGTTAATCCACCGAATTATGTTAATGAGGGATGAATCGACTCACCGTACCCAAGTTGATATGAATTTGGATCTCGGAATCATTTATAATAGTTGGAGAGAGGTCACTATTTAAATGTTAAAACTTGTTTAAAATGTTTACAAAGTATTTATAAAGATAAATATTGACCTTTCCTTTATGTCTTAAAATTTGTAGTCACAATTATTTATTCGCAATGGCAACTCCAAATTCCAACACAAACGCTCTAACTCTCACAAATGTTTCATGGCTTCGATCCTTCATGGATCGATGCATGTTAGAAAAGAATGGCGCTAATTTTGCCGATTGGGATGCGCAACTCTGCTTGGCCGCGGAAGGTGACGACAAGTTTCGTTACCTTAACGAAGCCTCTCCCGAAACACCTAATGAAAGGTCAACCGCCGCCGCAAGGCGAGCCTATGAGGCTTACCAAAAGGAAGCTGCCGTAATAAAAAATGTTTTGATCTTCTCAATGGAGGTCGATCTCCAAAAGAGTGCCATAAAGATGAGCACCGCCTATGAGATCTATGCCAAACTTGTGACTATGTTTTCACAAGCTCCAAGAATCATTCAATATGAGACGGCTTCCGCATTTTTCGACATGAACCTAAGAGAGGGCCAAAAAGTTAGCCCTCGCGTACTCAAATTGATTGAGCATGTTGAGACTCTTAAATTGCAAGGGGTTGACATTCCTGAACAACTCGTTATTGACCGTGTACTACACTCCTTGGGGAAAATCAAGGCATATGTGCAGTTTAGGGTAAACTACAATATGCAAAATAAAGGTAAAGGAAAAGTGAAGAAGCCCTCCACCTTCAAGGGAAGTTCAAGAAAAGTGCTTTCAAGGGGAAGAAGCCCTCCACCTTCAAAGGGAAAGGAAAATCTATTGAGAATAGCTCACCCAAGCCTAAGAAAGGTGCCTCAAGCGAGGACAAGTGTCATTATTGTAATGACATAGGGCATTGGAAGAGGAATTGCCCCAAATATCTAGGAGATATCAAAGCTGAAAAGATTGTTTCGGTTGGTAAATATTCATCCCTATAATTTATGTTATGATCTCAACTTTGGTATATGGATACAAGTTGTGATTCTTACTCTTTTAATTGTAAATAGGGCACCCAAGCAAAGACAAAGGCAAGGACAAGCAAGCCTAAAGAGGCTCTTCAAGGGAAGTTAAGGTAGCCGCCCATGGATGAAGACATATGGAAGCTTGGACTTATTTTGTGTTGTCTTCTTTATTGGGTTGTATTTTGAGACATTGTTTTAGAAACTCTAAATTTCCTTGTTTGACAATGGAAATTTGTTTATTTCCTTTATTAACAAATAGTTGTAATTGGATATTAGTGACTTGGTTTTCAACCCAAGTCACTCGGTTTATGGAAACTTTTTCATTCTAAAACTTGTCATTATACTCTACTTGCACTAATAACATAAATTCTATCGACTCATATTGATCATATTGATATTATGATGATTGGATCATTATAATAAAAGGCTAAGAATTCGATTCTCGCTTTGAAAGATCAATTGTAAAGTCAAATTGAGTTATTGAACTCAAAGTAAGGAATCTACCAAACCAATTGGCCACACCACTTATAAAGATGGTATATGACATGAATATGCGTTCACCTCTTTAGCTTATAGAACTAGTCTATCTCAAAACTAAGATTCGATGTCTTTACAATAAAGTCTTTAGTAGATCACTTAAGGTCATGTTGTGTTACTTCTATTTTCCTCACGAGTATGAGTACAAAATTGTTTGTGGCTCATAAAGCTATCTTTAAAGAAAATAGTTGTATTTTTCTAAAGATAGAGTGGGAGAAAATAATCCACAACGTAAAACTAGTTAGGAACTAGTGAGGAAACCAAAAGAAAGTGTTCTTAGGTTAGACACAACGTAAAACTAGTTAGGAACTAGTGAGGAAACCAAAAGAAAGTGTTCTTAGGTTAGACTCAAGACTAGTGAGGAGACCAAAAGAAAGTGTTCTTAGGTGAATCCTTAGACTAGTAACGAGACCAAAAGAAAATGTTCTCGTCTTAATAAGATTATAATCTATGAAGTGGAAGTACCTATAAATTTTAAAAATTCGATTTTCTAACGTAAGAGACTTATGAAACTAAATGGAATTTATGCAAAGGAATGATGTGTTTGGAGTTGTCCAATGATAAATCATTCTATAGACATGAAGATGTTTTATTTGGAGGTGTCCAATTATAGTTGTATGGATAGATATGAAAATGTCTGCAAGAGCTAAGTTAATGAGTAACTATGCTTAGATCCATATCATCACTTCAATACCTCATAGTAGGTGTGTACAAGATATACAACAAAAATACATGTCCAAATATGGATTTGGAATAGGATGTGTACATGACACAAGCCTAAGGTATTTACAAGAGGTTATGATCATCTTTTCTATTATGAGATATAAGAAGATTTTCACTCGAATTGTCGAAAAGTCATGTATAGACATGAAGTTCAGTGGGAGTTAAACTCATGTATAGACATGAAGTTAAGTGGGAGTTAAATTCATGTAAAGACATGAAGTTCAGTGGGAGAAATTGTCTTCCCCGTGAATGACGTATCACTCATTGTGAGTGACGTATTCATATTACCTTTTTGAAAGGAGTGGTTGGATTTTAATGTTGGATGAAAGAGGGCAACATGTACACTAAAATCAAAATCTATTGTGGAATAGAAGATTTTAGCTTGGTATTTAGAAAAGTGTCTTATATCGATAAGATCCTTTATCTATTTCAATAAATTAAATAGGTTATTTATGTTGATGAAAGTGGGATCACTATGAAAGGGTCATAGTCATCCACTGAACCTAAGAGTTGTTGATCACATGAGTACTAATGTTTCCGCCATTAGGCCAATCATGTATGTCATTACATGCACGTACCTAAATGAATTGTATGTTGGGAGCATGACAAGCCTATAAAAAATCAATCCACATGAGTGTCATTGGATAGCCTACTAGAAAAATCCATAGGGTTCTCAAGGAGAACTACGGATACATTCTTGTGTTTGGTAGAGAAAATTTGGATATGTGGTAAAGGTTACACAAACCCAAATTTCCAAACTTATAAGGATTCATCCGAATCCTAGGCGTACCTTTGTTATATAAGAAGCGAGTAATTAAAAGGGTGATTGAAGAGTCAATCATTATAAATTCTACAAAAGGGAGACCTAGTACATTATGATGAGGATAAGGTGGCTTACAAGGAACTAATGGTAGATTCTTTCACCTAAATACCTATCAGTTATCATGATAACGAGTGGGACCATCTTTCAAGTTAAAGAGCCTAGCACTAGATAGAGATCTAGAAATGTACGTAGATAAATTCATGTTATTAGGAATAACGTTGGATGGAAGGAAAAAGCAATTCACAAGGTTGGAATAAATGAATACATGGTATATTCACTACCCAAGCCTTTATTACATTTAATAAGATCGTCATGAATTGTCATGGACGAAATTAACTTTAGATTATATGATATGAAGCAATAACATTGTGTTGATTATTCATATATGATAATCACATTTATTGTATGAGTTTATAAAACTCGTTTTTGTGCTTTGTTATATCCAAATGGGTTGTAGAGACAATATTGGACCCCATTAAAGTGGAATGTATTAATATAGCATTGGCCCCTTGTTGCTTATATGAGGCGACGTCTCCAAGTGACTAGAGTGTGATGCGATTGATGGTAAGTTCAAGTGCCATAAGGTCATAAGGGATGACCAGTCGCTCACATAGACAGACTGTAAGAGACAATCTATCGGGAAGTGACCGCTTATGGAATTCTGGCAATTCTTGTAGCCTGGTCGTGGCAAGAGCTACTGTAGTATTCTTTTTTAGTCAATTCTTTGACTAAAGACTATTCGCCTAAGGTGGCACAGTTTCAGAGTGACTTTGATTTATGCTTTACGACCTTCGTAATTGGGGTCGAATGGGCATCTTTTGGGTCATGAAGAGCTGTGGCTATTTGAAGGGAATAATGCGATAGGAGTTATCCACCCCTTGTCAGGGTTGTTTTAAAATCTCTAGGCCACTCGAGGAGTAGTAAGCTGTAAATGCGTGGTCACGCTCGGAAGGTATCTATGGTAGATAATTCCGGTCAGACAGTTACTCTCCAGATCGAGGAAACCACTCATGATATGATCAAATGCAAGTACGGCCTGCAAGACACCTTGCGTTGAGCGGGAGATTGTAATAGGACAAGAGAATTGGTGACGCACACTTGTCTCGGACAAGTGGGAAATTGTTGGAGTAAGTGTCCTCAACAATAGTGCGATCATATAATTAAATCTCAATAATAAGAATACAAAGGGATGATAAATATTATAGTCAACTGGTCAACATAAATTCGTAACGATTGACTCAATTGAGTTTGACGTTACTGTCGTATGACGGTGGTGATCGGTTGACCCCTTGAGGTCACACCTAAAGGACAATCCCCTAATCATGTACATTAATTAATTGTATAGCGATACAGATTAATTAATCCCTTAAAATTGAACTATGTTTATATTAGTGAGAATAATATCTTATTGTAATATGATTAAATAAGATTCATTTTAGTAATTTAATTGTTATATTACTAAGAATGCATTATGTTTATGAAACATTTGAGATAAGAAAAATTGGTTGATTATAATTACAAATTGTTGTAGATTATATTAACCAAATATGAGATGACCCATTTTATTTACATGTAATTATAAAGTATGACTTAAAATGTTAAGTTTAATTTATTTGTTATGAAATTGCATTTAAATTAGTTAAATGCACATTTATAAGCTAAATTACATGTTACATGTCACATGTGACATATGTGACAAATGACAAAATCACAAAAATAAAATGGACACCCATATTATAGTATGGTGCACCGGTTTTTGTGAGCTTAAAAGGGTAGGGGTTTAAGTGATAATATGTTGTTCTAATTATGAATAAAAACAACATGATTACTATCCTAGAACTAGCCTACCCTATTATTTTGATAAGACAAAAAGTGGAGCATGCTTGGCTCTTCCCAAGTGCCTCCAACCGGCCACCCACCCCAAAAATGAGAATAAGTTCTCAATTTTTCATGATTAATATTATCCATGCTTATCTCTCATAAAAATCACTCTTCTCTCTTCCTACAACTTGAGTTCATAAAACTTTTAATAAAATTACTAAGGGTAGTAATACGAGTTATTAGAAATATATATTAAGCGCTACTATCGTATTACTTATAGTAATAATATTGTAGAGATTTAGGATAGTCTTGGGTGCTACTAATAGGAGTGTTCTTATACTAAGAACTTGGAAGATCATCCACCACATATTGTAAGCTCAAGAACAAAGTAGGAAGGAGTCCTATTTTGTGCCCAAAATTCATTCAAATCAATGTAAGGAGCAATTTCTTCTTCCTTCTTTGTATTTTAATTATGCATGCATAAGTTCCTTATAGTTTAAGAGTAAACTATTTATAATATGATATTAGAAATGTCTAATATTGAGTTTAAGAAACTTACACCTTCATTTCTCATTGATCAAATTTGGATGTTGTAACTTCCCTGAGACCTTCATCAACTGCTGAAACTCCTTCATCCCACCGCCGCTAGCACCCATATTGGCCTCCTTTAACCTCAATTGCGACAACGATCTCGTCATCCAACACCACCTTATACACGGTCCCAAACACCCTTGTTATTCCGCCAGAAATAACAATACCTGGATGCTGAAATCAAAGACAATAGCTAGACTACTTTGTCAACCCCAAATGTTAGAGAAGAAAACCTTGAGGCTTCTATGTCCGTTATAAGGATCTTACGGGACAATGATTGAGGCCATCATAAGGCGGATCATTTGGATAAAATCAAGTTATCAGAAGGCTAAAGCTCTTGTTTTCTCAAGTTGGAAGGATGTTCTGGCTGGAGCATGCCTTTGTTGCGAACCATAGCTAAGGAGAGAGACGAATACAATGAAGGAGAGCATATCATAAATTGCTCAGAATAGCCAAGAACGTTACAAAAGATTGTATGGAATAGACAAGGATCGAGAATAGCCAAGAACGTTACAAAAGAGAGTGGATCATTGTATGAGAGAGTGAAAGAGTTGTTTTTTCTTGTTAGTATTTTTTTAGGTAAGAGTAGGGCTCAATTTATAGAGATAACATAAAATGTGAGCACATTTACTAAAAGGAACTATTATGAGGTAATTATATATGAACACAATAATGAGGAAAAAATAAATGAGGGTAGAAATAATCATTAAGGGAGAGAATTAAGTTTCCAACAAAAAATAATAAACGCTTCTTTTGAAGCATTCTATCCAACAAATCTTTTAGTAATAAAATATACTCTTGATTCCATATTATTTTTATTCCTCTTTATTTATTATTGCTGGTATAGAATTTTTATGGTTTACATTATATTGTTTATCTTCTCAACTTGTGTTATTATTGTATGACGATTCAATTTGTGCAACATATTGAAGTAGCACAATCTTGTGGCTGGGGGAATACCTGGTTGGGGAATACTGCTGATTATTCTGACTCTAGTGGCTATGATTGGCTTACTCAAGGGGATGCTGAAAAGGTTCCATGGAGGAAGATTGTATGAAATAAATTCAATGTCCCAAAACTTGCTTTTATTAATTAGCTGGAAAAACAGGCTAGATTATACTTACCATGGATAGAGTTGACAGAATGGGATTTACAGTTCAAAGGACTTGCTATCTATGTGGTCTGGTTTATGAAAGTCACCACCATCTGTTTCAGGGTTGTAGCTAATCTCAAATGTGTTATGATAACCTTTTTGGGTGGTTGCAGCTTCAAATAAGGGGGGGCTATAACTACTAAGAACGTTATCAAAATGAGGAATGTATCTGGTTTCACCAGATTGATCACATGTGCTCTGATGGTTACAGTTCACTATAAGATATGGCGGGTAAGAAATATTTGCAGACTGAAGGGACATGTCAAGCACCGTTTGTTAGTAATTCAGCAGATAAAAGCTTAGTTCAAAATTTGTATGATGGAGGTGAGGTATGGACAACTCAAGCGTCATGACATGGTATGGAGTCGTAGTGCAGCAAGAGCTCACCCAAGGGGCCTTGATGATCAAGCCACAAGCCAGACAAGCCAGACAAGCATAACCCCAAGACCCCCTCAGATGGAAGCTCGAGTTACAAGGTCCAAACAACAAGCCATGACAAGCCAAGATCAAGCCAGGCCAAGCCACACCAGTGAGGAAGACAGTCCAGGGCTCAGCAAGCCATGCCAAGCCCCAACACAGTCCACATTACCCACACAAGACAGAAACAAAGCCATTCAGGGCCAGGCAGACCAATCAGCAAACCCTGCACCTAGGAGGTACACCAGGGCATCCCAACCACCCCCACCATGGCCTACCATCAAGCCAACCCACTAAACTACAAGTTTGTCCAAGATAACCCCTTTTGAAGTCTAGCAAAAATTCAAGTAACAAGCACCCCAAGCTAGAGTCAGTGAACATTAAAGCAGAGAAGGTACAAGTCAGAGTATGGCTTCCTTTTGTTTAAGTCAACTTGTCCTCGTCCAAGGCAGGTTTTATCTAAGTCCTAATAAGAGTATAGAGCCCCAAGGAGCAGCAACACATCCAGGCAAAGCAGCAAGACAACAAGAACAACAGATTTCCATTTCCGGAAAACTCCAAAAACTGCTTTATTGTTTTTTGTTCAGTCTGTTTTGTGTCTTTGTGCCTGTACTAGTTAGCTGTTGAACTCGTCCTCTTGTGAGGCCCTTAATTAGTAGTTGTTGTAGTAGTTCAAGTCCAAATCTGACCCTTAGATGAACTTTACATCCAAGGGATCACCTTGTATCAGCCTCCCTATATAAGGAGGGTAGTATGTATTGTTTTAGGTAGACTTTATGAATGAATTAACTTTGAGAAATCCCTCAAACCCTTCAAACTTGTGCTGAGAGCTGTAGTTTGAGTCAAGCCTGATACATCTTCAAGGTGTCTGATCAGTGTCTTGCTTTGTGAGTCAAGTTAAGTCTGTGCCTTGCTGTGGCTAGCTTGCTTGCTGTTTGAGTATAGCCTAGGGTGTTTGTGCATTGCTGTAACACTTTAGTACTGTCTCAGAACTAGTCTTTGAGTCCCTTCTCTTATGCCTTGCTGTAGGGGAGTTTCTCTAAGTCATATCCCTTGAACTTTAGTTAATATAAATCAATCTCTCTAAAACAGCCTTCATTTCTAATTGAGTTGTGCTCAGTTTAAGTGAACCTAGTCAAGCATTCAGCAAAACTTGTAAACCTTAGTAGTTTACACTCCAAATTGGTTATCAGAGCTTTGATTGAGAGTCTTAGTGAGTTCATTTTCCCTAACTACATTTAAAAACACAAAAATAGCCCAATGAGTGAAGAGAGACTGGCAGGAGTAGAAGCAAGGATGGAGGACCTGGCTGGGATTGTAACCACCCTAACCAGAACCCTGGATCAGGTAATAGGCAACCATTTGTTTGCTGGAGGAAGAGGCAGAGGACGTGGAAGAGGCCAAGGAGGAGGCAGAGGAAGGCCACCTGATGATGAAGAGTATCCAGACTCAGATGACTCAACAAGAAGCAGGGCTTCCATTCACAGGCATATAGACAAGCATCTTAAGGTAGATATCCCTGAGTTTTCTGGTAGTCTTAATCCTGATGATTTGTTAGAATGGTTAAGAGAAATAGAAAGGATCTTTGAGTACAAAGGATATAATGATTCTAAGTCTTTTAAAGTAGCCATCCTTAAACTGAAAGGGTATGCTTCCCTTTTGTATGAAACCATGAAAGGGTTAAGGGCTAGGGAAGGAAAAGAACCCATCAAATCTTGGACCAAACTGAAAAAGAAACTGTTAGATAAGTTTGTTGCTAAGTATTACACCCAGGATCTGTTTATCAAGTTGTCTAAATTGAAACAAGGAGACAAACCTGTTGAATCTTATCTGAGAGAGTTTGAACAACTCACCTTGCAGTGTGATATAAATGAGAAACCTGAGCAAAGGATTGATAGGTACTTAGAGGGTCTAGATAAGAGCATTGCTAACAAGGTTAGGATGCAACCTCTGTGGTCATTTGATGATGTTGTCAACTTATCCCTGAGAACTGAAAAGATAGGGAAGACTAAGTCTGTTACACCAAAACCTGTTAGGCCTTTTCAAACCATACCTTACAGTGGATTGAGGACCTTGGATACCCCTAAGACAACACCCCCACCTACCTTAGACAAGGGAAAGGGCATCATGGGTTAGAAGCCAAGCACTTCAATGACTGAGAATAGAATTAGGTGCTTCCAATGTCAGGGTTATGGGCACTTCAGGAAGGATTGCCCTTCTAAGAAGACCCTAACTATAATGGAGGTTGAGACTTGGGAAAAGGAAGGTCTAGTTGAGTATGAAAGGGATGAGCCTGAGGTTGAAGAAGTGATGAGTGAGGAAGAAGAGTCTAGTCAGAAGGCAATAGTGGCACTCCCTGACACAGGCCACAACTTGGTCCTATGGAGAGTAATGCATTCACAACAGATACCTTTGGAGGAGGATCAAAGGTCCCTCATTTTCAGGAGCAGATGTACCATACAAGGGAGGGTTTGTAACCTTATTATAGATGGAGGTAGTTGTACCAATGTGGCCTCTGTTACTATGGTTGATAAGCTGAGGTTGATAAGCTGAAGTTGAGCACTCAAGAGCACCCTCAAGCCTATAAGTTGAGATGGCTGAGTAAGGGAGCAGAGGTTAACGTGGATAAACAAAGTATGGTCCCATTCTCCATTGGAAGTGTGTACAAAGATGAAGTATTGTGTGATGTGGTTCCAATGGATGCCTGTCACTTGTTATTAGGAAGGCCATGGGAGTTTGATAAAAGCTCCATACACCAAGGTAGAAGCAACACCTATTCCTTCAAGCATGGGAGCAGGAAGGTGACATTAGCCCCCTTGCCACCACATCAGAAGAGCTATGGGAGTCCAAGTATGGCTGAAGACTTTAGTGGAGTCTTGTTTCTGTCTGAGTCAGCAATGGTCAAAGAGTGTAGTGAAGAGCAACCTATATTAATGCTGCTATCAAAAGAAGTTCAGGAAGAGGAGTCTAAGGTAATCCCTGCAGAAGTTAAGCCCCTCATTGATCAGTTCAAGGAAGTGTTCCCAGAGGAACTTCATAATGCCTTACCCCCTTTGAGAGGAATTGAACACCAGATAGACCTTATGCCAGGGTCTGTACTACCTAATAGATCAGCATATAGGTGTGATCCCAAGGCTACACAAGAGCTGCAGAAACAGGTTGGAGAGTTGATGAGCAAAGGTTTTGTAAGAGAATCCTTAAGTCCATGTGTTGTACCTGCATTACTGGTTCCTAAGAAGGATGGGACTTGGAGGATGTGCATAGATAGCAGGGCTATCAATAACATCACAGTCAAGTACAGGTTCCCTATACCTAGACTTGATGACATGTTGGATGAACAGAGTGGTTCAAGGTTCTTTTCTAAGATTGATTTGAGGCAAGGTTACCATCAATTGAGGATCAGGGAAGGAGATGAATGGAAGACAGCCTTCAAAACAAAGCATGGCCTTTATGAGTGGCTTGTCATGCCCTTTGGCCTGTCAAATGCCCCAAGTACCTTCATGAGATTAATGACAGAAGTGCTTAGGCCTTGCCTAGGGAGATTTATGGTGGTCTACTTTGATGATATTCTCATCTACAGCAAGAGCAAGGATGATCACTTGAGACACCTTGAGACTGTATTTGAAATACTTAAGGAGAGTAAGCTCTTTGGGAAGCTTGAGAAATGCACCTTCATGACTGAGGAAGTCAAGTTTCTAGGATATGTGTTGTCTGGTAGAGGCATTTCAGTTGATCAAGACAAGATCATTGTTGTCCAGTCTTGGCCTGTTCCTAGGAATATCACAGAAGTAAGAGGGTTCCATGGCTTAACATCCTTCTACAGAAGATTCATTAAGAATTTCAGCACCATTGCAGCACCCCTCACTGAATGTATGAAGAAGGGAGAGTTCACTTGGACTGAGAATGCTTTGCAGGCTTTCAAATACATGAAGAAACTCTTGTGCAGTGCCCCCATCCTCAGGTTACCAGACTTTGATTGCCTATTTGATGTTGAATGTGATGCAAGTGGAGTGGGAATTGGAGCTGTCCTCATCCAAGAGAAGAAACATGTAGCCTACTTTAGTGAAAAGCTAAGTGGTGCCAAGCTGAACTATTCTACATATGATAAGGAGTTCTATGCTCTTGTCAGGGCTCTAAGGCATTGAAGCCATTACCTTAAGCCCAAGCCTTTTGTCTTACACTCTGATCATGAGGCATTGAAGTACATAGGAGGCCAGCATAAGCTCAGTCACAGGCATGCTAAATGGGTGGAGTTCCTCCAGTCATTCACCTTTTCTAGCAAATACAAAGAAGGAAAGCAAAATGTGGTGGCTGATGCATTATCTAGAAGATACACTCTGCTATCAACCATGGAGCAAAGGGTTCTTGGCTTTGAGTTCATGAAGGATATGTATCAAGAAGATCCAGACTTTGCAGAGGATTGGTTAGCACAGAAAGAGGGAGCAACGACTATTGATTCACCCTACACTCTACAAAATGGATTCCTGTTCAAAGGAAACAAGCTATGTGTCCCCAGAGGGTCTTATAGGAGTCTATTGATCAAGGAAGTGCATGGAAGTGGCCTTGGAAGACACTTTGGAGTTCAAAAGACTGTGGACATAGTGCAAGATCAGTTTTACTGGCCTAAGATGATGGGAGAAGTCCAAATAGTACTCAGAAGGTGTGGAGTTTGTCAAAACGCCAAGAGTTCTTTTCAAACAGGGCCTTACACTCCCCTACCAGTCCCATGTAGGCCTTGGGAAGATGTAAGCATGGATTTCATAGTAGCATTGCCTAGGACAACAAGAGGGAAAGATTCTATCATGGTGGCTGTGGATAGGTTCAGCAAGATGGCACATTTTATTGCTTGTAAGAAAACTGAGGATGCTGTGAGTGTGGCAGAGCTATACCTTGATGAGGTGGTAAGGTTACATGGAGTTCCAAGAACTATTGTATCTGACAGAGACACAAAGTTTATGAGTCATTTCTGGAGAACATTGTGGAAGCTGCTTAACACTAGGTTGTTGTTTAGTACCTCCCATCATCCTCAAACAGATGGACAAACTCAGGTGACCAAAAAGACCTTGGGAAGGATCTTGAGGTGTATAGTCAGCAAATCCCTCAAGGATTGGGACTTAAAACTAGCTCAAGCAGAGTTCTCTTTCAATAGAGCTCCATTAGCAGCCACAGGCCACTCCCCTTTTGAAGTGGCCTATGGTACTAACCCCTTAATGCCTTTGAATTTGTCTAATGTGTGCAGGTCACAGATACACTATGATGCCAAGAAAAGGGTGGAACAAATGCTAAAACTCCATGAGTCAGTCAGAAAACAAATTGAGAAAACCAATGATCTATACAAGAAGAATGCCAAGGTTCCTAAGGCCAAGAAAGACTTTGCACCAGGAGATTTAGTGTGGATCAACCTAAGCAAAGAAAGGTTCCCTTCCAAGAGAAAGAATAAGCTAGAGCCAAGAGCAGATGGTCCCTTTCAAGTCATAGAAAAGATAGGTCCTAATGCCTACAGAATTGATTTACCAGGAGAGTATGCAGTTCATGGGACATTCAATGTTGGAGATCTTAGTCCCTTCTATGAAGACTCTGAGGGAGAGGAAGACACAGGCTTGAGGTAAAGCCCTTTTCAACCTGGGGAGGCTGCAGCAGGAGCTCACCCAAGGGGCCTTGATGATCAAGCCACAAGCCAGACAAGCCAGACAAGCCAGACAAGCATAACCCCAAGACCCCCTCAGATGGAAGCTCGAGTTACAAGGTCCAAACAACAAGCCATGACAAGCCAAGATCAAGCCAGGCCAAGCCACACCAGTGAGGAAGACAGTCCAGGGCTCAGCAAGCCATGCCAAGCCCCAACACAGTCCACATTACCCACACAAGACAGAAACAAAGCAATTCAGGGCCAGGCAGACCAATCAGCAAACCCTGCACCTAAGAGGTACACCAGGGCATCCCAACCACCCCCACCATGGCCTACCATCAAGCCAACCCACTAAACTACAAGTTTGTCCAGGATAACCCCTTTTGAAGTCTAGCAAAAATTCAAGTAACAAGCACCCCAAGCTAGAGTCAGTGAACATTAAAGCAGAGAAGGTACAAGTCAGAGTATGGCTTCCTTTTGTTTAAGTCAACTTGTCCTCGTCCAAGGCAGGTTTTATCTAAGTCCTAATAAGAGTAGAGAGCCCCAAGGAGAAGCAACACATCCAGGCAAAGCAGCAAGACAACAAGAACAACAGATTTCCATTTCAGGAAAACTCCAAAACTGCTTTATTGTTTTTTGTTCAGTCTGTTTTGTGTCTTTGTGTCTGTACTAGTTAGCTGTTGAACTCGTCCTCTTGTGAGGCCCTTAATTAGTAGCTGTTGTAGTAGTTCAAGTCCAAATCTGACCCTTAGATGAACTTTACATCCAAGGGATCACCTTGTATCAGCCTCCCTATATAAGGAGGGTAGTATGTATTGTTTTAGGTAGACTTTATGAATGAATTAACTTTGAGAAATCCCTCAAACCCTTCAAACTTGTGCTGAGAGCTGTAGTTTGAGTCAAGCCTGATACATCTTCAAGGTGTCTGATCAGTGTCTTGCTTTGTGAGTCAAGTTAAGTCTGTGCCTTGCTGTGACTAGCTTGCTTGCTGTTTGAGTATAGCCTCGGGTGTTTGTGCATTGCTGTAACACTTTAGTACTGTCTCAGAACTAGTCTTTGAGTCCCTTCTCTTGTGCCTTGCTGTAGGGGAGTTTCTCTAAGTCATATCCCTTGAACTTTAGTTAATATAAATCAATCTCTCTAAAACAGCCTCCATTTCTAATTGAGTTGTGCTCAGTTAAAGTGAACCTAGTCAAGCATTCAGCAAAACTTGTAAACCTTAGTAGTTTACACTCCACGTAGCATAGGCTTGCTTTAGGATTTCAGTATGTAGCCTCACTAGTATTTTTATGTAGGATTTAATTGGTTGTATGTACTCATCTCACTGGAGATGAATTAAAATTGTACGATGTAGTGGGTTGCCCATTTGGGCTGTGATATTTACATTCCACCAAAAAAATATTGTGGCTTATTTGAATGGTTTAATTTATAAATGATGTGGGTAGATAAATCCTAGTGTTTGATTATTGATTGGTTTAAACTAGTGATTAATCACCCTAAAACTTAATCCTAGTTGTATTGGTGTAAGTGATCCTTTCTATAATGACTAGTATTTAAATTAGTGGTGAAAAAGTTTAGGTCCAAGAAGGATAAAACGAACGGACCGAACCATTCTGGACCAAACACGGACCAAAATTATAAAGGTCCGGTCCCAAGTCCACATTTTTGGAATTTTCGGTCTTAGGTCTGGTACAAGACCGGTTAATTTAGGTCTAGATTGAATATTTTTGTTATTAAAGACTAATCATAAAATATTACAATGATCATTTTCTCTCTAATGGACATTATAAATTAATATTAACAATTATTTTCCTCCAAAACAATCTTATAATAATTTAATACATTTGATTTAGCGGAATTTAAAAGTAATTATCATATATGAAATAGTGTATAAAAATTGTTATATCCATTTGGGTCTAAGACCCGACTAGAACAAATATTTGGGGTTCGATCCGCTCATCGATTCATGAAAATTTTACTTTCGGTATTCAGTCCGGTCCGGTTCGGTCTTGAACTTATGTTAAGCCCTAGTTTAAATGTTATGCAGATGGCTTGAGATATGATGTTTGTTGTTGGTTTAAATGATATTCATCTTTTTGTATAGGGTTAAGTTGTATTTAGGCTGATTAGTAGTAGATGTGAATAAAAATTCTTGCATGCCTTGATAGATTGGTTTAGCATGTTGGATTGCACTAAATTCTTTCTATTATTGATTTACTGCATATAAGGTGTTTGATCCACTTTTATTTTAGTGTTTTTTGTGATTTACCACCTATTGAGTCCAAAATTTTACGTTTTACCACCTATTGAGTCCATTTTTTCAATTTACCACCTAGTTTTGCCTAAAACTCCCACTATCCACACCTATATTACGTTTTCTTGTCGGTCTTTCTTATTTATCGTCTTTCTTAAGTTATGTCGCTTCTCGGTTTATTAGAATGACTATATTACCCTTTTTATTACACTAACTAACTTACTCACTACAATCAATTCCAAATCACATTCAATTAGGGTTCATAAAAAAATTGGGCAAAATCTTTTTCATTTTCTTCTCTTTTGTTTTCCCAATTAGTTGCCTTAATAGTTTATGCTCATTCACTTGTGTCAATTATTGATGTTTATATTTCCCCATCTTCATGGGCTCGATTTAATATTCGTTCATCGTTCATGTTTCGATTTTCTATTAAGCTGTCCACATTAATGTCCGCCTTCATTATTTCTGCATTATTTTCATTGCTCCTCTTTCTACTGTCTTAAATATTTTATTATGTCTTCATCTCAGATGCATTGTCGAAAATACTTACTTGAGAAAAGTATGAGAAGATTATAGCCGCAGATTTAAGATGAATACCAATTGTACTATAACCTACCCGTAAGCTTCAACAATCAGGAGATAATATATACCCAAATTTTCTAGGGTTCTAAACATAATCTAAGGAGGATGAGTGTTTAATTGACAATTAAGAAAATGCACGAAAATAATTGAGAAGAAAGACGAATAAATATAAACCATCAATAATTGACACGATTGAATGAGAATAAATAATTAATGAAATAATTTGAAAGAAAAATAGAAGAAGAAAATGAAGAACATACCCAGATTTTTCCCAAATTTTCTATGAACCCTAATTAAATTAGATTGGGATTGAGTGTAGTGAGAGAGATGAAAGGAGTAATGAGTGAGTTAGTGTAATAATAAGGGTAATATGGTCATTCTAATAAACCGAGAAGGTATATAACGTAAGAAAGACGATAAATAAGAAAGACCGACAAGAAAACTTAATTTAGGTGTGGATAGTGAGGGTTTTAGTCAAAATTAGGTGGTAAGTTGAAAAAATGGACTCAATAGGTGGTAAAATGTAATAATTTGGACTCAATACGTGGTAATACACAAAAAACACTTTATTTTACTATGTTACTTAGCCCTTAGCCCCCCCCCCCCCCCCCCAACACCCACCACTTCCCCCGGTCATCTACATGTTGTTCATTGTAAATATTCATAATTTGACATTACTTATTAGTGTGCCTTAATTAAAAATTATTAATGTCTTGTTATAGCTTAACTAGCTTTCCCTTGGGTACGACCCCAACTTGAACTTTACTACCATTAATTGAGTCTTTTTTAATGCTTACTTAGGCTATAAATTGTTATATATGATACATTAGTTACCGGTATTAGTAACACCTTGCACTGAAACTATTCAGAAAGACAACTAAACAATGACAATTTGATTGAGATTCAGACACTTTGCAAATACTCTGTTTCTGTTTGAATTGATTGTTAAAGAACAAGGATAGGACCTTAACCAAAGCACAAAGCCAATGATTGAGGGTGAACTGTGATCCCAGCACACAGCTAAGGACCCAAGCTCTCTTCCAAGCACCAAGCAAAGGAAGTTGTCTCAAGCACACAGCCAAGAGATACAACAGAAACAAGGTTTCAGTTTTATGTTTTACTTCAAATCTGATTTGCATTTCATTAGGTAAAGGCCTTATATAGGCAACAAGGATACAACTCAGACGTTAGGAGATATCTAGGGCCACAAAGGCTTACAACATGAAACAAAATAACAGCTACAAACTTGCAGGAAAACTGACATAAAGTAGATAAAGCAGAAAAGTAATTCTAATAGGACAATCTGCCTTAATGGGTTTGTTGGGGTTGAAACTGGTGGAGGGGTGGACTTCTGAGCTTGATTCTTGAGCTCAACTGAAGTGGGATGGATGCCAAAGGTCCTTCTAAAAGGCCCTCGAGTTTGTTTGATCATAAAAGGAAAGTTTGATAGTGACATGTTAACTACTGCAAAAAGGCTGAAATCTGGACAGTCTGAAGTTGTCCCTAAGCTAACTCTTTGTGTGTTTGTTTCTGGGGAGGGAAGTCCTGGGGAAAGTTGTAGAGGACCTTCCCAAGACATAGGTTTGAGGGTTGGTTAGGCTTGTTTGATTGTGTGGGGCCCCATGGACCTTGTTTAGAAAGGCAGTGATAGGCTGTTTTTGGCTGGGGGCTGTTTTTGTTGTGTTGGGTTTGTTGGGCTGTTGGCTGAGCTTTGTTGTGGCCTAGTCTTGGGAAGTGGATGGCTAGGCTTTGTTCTGGTTGTGGTGGTGTTGTCTTAGCAGGCTTGAAGTGGTTGTGGCTTGGACTGAATAGAACATTGTCATAGCTGGTCATGGTGTTGTCTGAATGTAGGTTGTTGTTTTGATGTTGAGTCTTGTCTTGAGTTTGTGTCTTGTCTTGATCTCGTGTCATGGCTCGTGTCTTGGCTTGGTCACATACTCCCGTTGCAACCTCCTTTTCTTGAAAAGGATTTGCCCTCAAATCTTCCTCACCTTCATCATCTGATTCACCATGGTAAGGACTCAGGTCTCCAACATTGAAAGTACCATGTACACCATAGCTTCCTGGTAGATCCACCTTGTAAGCATTGGTGCCTATCTTCTCCAATATCTCAAATGGTCCATCAGCTCTTGGCATGAGCTTGTTTCTCCTCTTGTCTGGAAATCTCTCTTTTCTTAAATGCAACCATACAAGATCCCCTGCCTTGAATTCCCTTGCTTTCTTAGGCCCCTTGGACCTAGCTTGTACAACTCATTGGACCTTTCAATCTGCTTCTTGACTTGCTCATGAATCTGTATCATTTGCTCAACTCTTTTCTTTGCATCATAGCTTGCCTTGTTTCCTTTGACTGGTGCTAGGTCTGTAGGCATGAGAGGATTAGTGCCATAAACTGTTTCAAAAGGACTTTTACCTGTGCTGCTGGAGGGAGCTCTGTTGAAGGCAAACTCAGCTTGTGCTAGCTTGAGGTCCCAATCTTTCAATGACTTAGAAACAATGCTCCTTAAGATCTTCCCTAGTGTTCTGTTAGTGACTTCTGTCTGCCCATCAGTTTGGGGATGGTGAGAAGTACTAAACAATAACCTGGTCTTCAACAGCTTCCACAAGGTTCTCCAGAAATGGCTCATGAACTTTGTGTCTCTATCTGAGACAATGCTTCTAGGGACCCCATGTAACTTGACAACCTCTCTAAAGTATATTTCAGCCACCCCCAAGGCATCCTCAGTCTTCTTACAAGCAATGAAATGTGCCATCTTGCTAAATCTATCTACAACCACCATGATTGAATCCTTTCCCCTTTGAGTTCTAGGTAAGGCTACAATGAAAGTCCATACTGAGGTCTTCCCATGGCTTGTTGGGTACTGGAAGTGGTGTGTAAGGGCCTGCTTGAAAGTGTGCCTTGGCTAGTTGACAAGATCTGCATCTTTTGAGGGCATCTTGCACATCACTGAGCATCTTAGGCCAATAGAACTGATCTTGTAAGATGTCATAGGTCTTCTGTACCCCAAAGTGACCAGCAAGGCCATTGGAGTGAACCTCTTTGACCAGTAGTCCCCTATAAGGTCCCTTAGGCACACACAGTTTGTTTCCATAGAATAAGTATCCTTCTTGAGCTGTGTACTTGCTCCCTTTCTTGACTTGCCCTTCTTGGTGTACCTCCCATTCATGCTTGAAGTCTGGGTCCTCTTGATAGAGCTCTTTCATAAATTCAAACCCCAACACCCTTTGCTCCATGAAGGTCAACATTACAGACCTTCTAGACAATGCATCAGCTACAACATTGTTCTTACCTTCTATGTACTTGCTGGAGAATGAGAAGGATTGCAAGAACTCTACCCATTTGGCATGCCTGGGGTTGAGTTTGTGTTGTCCATTGATGTATTTGAGAGCCTCATGATCAGAATGAAGCACAAAAGGCTTAGGCTTCAAGTAGTGTCCCCAATGATTCAATGCCCTCACAATGGCATAGAATTCCTTGTCATATGTGGAATAGTTAAGCTTGGCCCCATTTAGCTTCTCACTAAAGTATGCCACAGGTTTCTTTCTTGAGTAAGCACAGCTCCTATGCCAAGACCACTGGCATCACACTCTACCTCAAAGAGTTTGTTAAAGTCTGGTAGAACCAATATTGGAGACTTACACAATAGCTCTTTGATCAGATTGAAGGACCTTTCAGCCTTCTCATTCCACTTGAACTCTCCCTTCTTCATGCACTCAGTAATAGGGGCCATGATTTAACTAAACCCTTGTATGAACCTCCTATAGAAAGATGCCAACCCATGGAAACTTCTTACATCAGTAACAGTTTGGGGAATGGGCCATTCCTTGATTGCTTGCACTTTCTCAGGATCAACTGCTACCCCTTTCTTAGAGATGATGAACCCAAGGAAGTAAACCTCAGGCTGCATGAAGGTACACTTCTCTAGCTTGCCATACAACTTGTTTTCTCTTAGGACCTCAAACAACATCTTCAGATGTTGCAAATGTTCTCCCTTTGTTGAACTGTAAATAAGAATATCATCAAAGTAAACCACTACACACTTGCCTAAGTAAGGCCTTAGGACTTCTGTCATCAACCTCATGAAGGTGCTAGGGGCATTAGACAACCCAAAAGGCATCACCAACCATTCATAGAGCCCATGTTTAGTCTTGAAAGCTGTCTTCCATTCATCCCCTGCTCTTATCCTCACTTGGTGGTAGCCCTGCCTCAGATCAATCTTAGTGAACACTTGAGCCCCACTTAGCTCATCCAGAATATCATTAAGTCTAGGTATGGGAAACCTATACTTGATGGTAATGTTGTTGATGGCCCTACTGTCAATACACATACGCCAAGTCCCATCCTTCTTTGGCACAAGCAAGGCTGGTACAGCACAAGGACTGAGGGACTCTCTGACATAGCCCTTGTTGAGTAGTTCACCTACTTGAAGTTGGAGCTCTTGTGTAGCCTTAGGGTCACTCCTGTAGGCTGGCTTGTTGGGTAAGATAGCTCCAGGCACTAGGTCAATGTGGTGCTCTATCCCTCTAAGTGGTGGCAGTCCACTAGGAAGCTCAGTAGGGAAGACATCACCATAACTTTCTAGGATAGCTTTGACCTCTTCAGGGATATCAATGATGCTCATCCCAGTCTCCTTGACTAGCAATATGTATACAGGTTGTAGCTCACTTAGCTCTTGTGCTATTTCTGATTCATTTATCAACATGACTTCTTTGGAAGCCTCACTCATGGGGTTTGGGTTGATCTTTAAAGCAGGTGGTAAAGGTGCTAGGGTGATCTTCTTCTTCCCATACTTGAAGGTGTAGGTGTTGTCTCTCCCATGGTGTATGGCATCCCTATCAAACTCCCATGGTCTCCCAAGCAGAAGGTGACATGCATCCATAGGTAGAACATCACAAAGACTCTCATCCACATACCCTTTACCAATTGAGAAAGGTATAACACATTGTTTATCCACCTTGATCTCAGCCCCTTTGTTTAGCCATCTGAGTTTGTAAGGTAGGGGGTGGTCTTTGGTGGGTAGAGCTAGCTTGTCTATCAGTGTTTTGGAGGCCACATTAGTGCAGCTTCCCCCATCAATAATGAGGTTACATACTCTACCCTTGATGGTACATCTGGTCCTAAAGATCTGGTGTCTTTGGTCCTCTTCCAAAGGTTGTGGTTGAGTATGCATTACCCTCCATGTTACCAAACTTAACCCTGCATCAGGCTCTATCAACTCCTCACTAGCCTCTACCTCAGGCTCTTCCATCTCTTCATCACAGACCAACACTTCATCATCTCCCCAATGGATTACTTCTAGGGTACTCAGAGCCCTTTTAGATGGGCATTCTCTAGCAAAATGTCCATACCCTTGACATTGAAAGCACTTTTTGAGAGGGGTAGTCTTCCTTTGGCCTGCCTCAACAGCCTTGCCTTTATCAAGGTTGAAAGGAGTCTTAACAGGAACCACAGGTTCTCCTATCTTAACTCCTACAAAAGGTTTGAAGGTGGGGGTTCTGGAAGGTGTCTTAGAAGCACTGGCCTTTCCTTTTCCCAATTTTTCTACCCTTAAAGACAAGTTGACAGCTTCCTCAAAGGAGTATATGTTTTGTAACCTGACTTTACTAGCTATCCTTTCATCCAACCCCTCTAAGAACCTTGCTATCTTTTGTTCAGATTTCTCAACAACCTCACATTGCAAGGTGAGTTGTTCAAAGTCTCTTAGGTAGGACTCTAAAGGTCTTTGGTCTTGCTTTAGGTGAGTAAGCTTAATGAACATGTCTTGAGTGTAGTCCCTAGAGACAAACTTAGCTCTCATTTTCTTTTTCAGTTTGAGCCATGACTTTACAGGTTCTTTCCCTTCCCTAACCCTCAAGGTTTTCATGTTTTCATACCACAGTGAGGCATAGCCTTTTAGTTTCATGATAGCAACCTTAAAAGCCTTTCTATCAGTGTATCCTTTAAACTCAAAGACTCTTTCTACAGACCTTAGCCAATCTAAGAAATCATCAGGGTTCAAGCTACCTAGAAAGTCAGGAATCTCTACCTTGATATCTTTGTCTTGGTGTCTGAGAAGGCTGTGATCTTAGCCATCTGAATCTGACATTTCAAACTGATCTACAGGTTGTCTCCTTCTTACTCCACCTTGTGGGAAAGGTGCTCCTCTTCCTCGACCTCTGCCTCCCCTTGTATTATTGTTCTGTTGGCCCTCAAGGAGTTCATTGACAGATCTAGAGACCTCCATTACAGTTCTGGCAAGATCTTGAACTGTGTTTTCAAGACCTGTGATTCTCTCTTCACTCATGGTTGTATTTTGTGTTTTTAATGTAGTTAGGTAGATGAACTCACAAACCAAAGCTCTGATAACCAATTTGCACTGAAACTATTCAGAAAGACAACTAAACAATGACAATTTGATTGAGATTCAGACACTTTGCAAATACTCTGTTTCTGTTTGAATTGATTGTTAAAGAACAAGGATAGGACCTTAACCAAAGCACAAAGCCAATGATTGAGGGTTGAACTTTGATCCCAGCACACAGCTAAGGACCCAAGCTCTCTTCCAAGCACAAAGCAAAGGAAGTTGTCTCAAGCACACAGCCAAGAGATGCAACAGAAACAAGGTTTCAGTTTTATGTTTTACTTCAAATCTGATTTGCATTTCATTAGGTAAAGGCCTTATATAGGCAACAAGGATACAACTCAGACGTTAGGAGATATCTAGGGCCACAAAGGCTTACAACATGAAACAAAATAACAGCTAAAAACTTGCAGGAAGACTGACATAAAGTAGATAAAGCAGAAAAGTAATTCTAATAGGACAATCTGCCTTAATGGGTTTGTTGGGGTTGAAACTGGTGGAGGGGTGGACTTCTGAGCTTGATTCTTGAGCTCAACTGAAGTGGGATGGATGCAAAAGGTCCTTCTAAAAGGCCCTCGAGTTTGTTTGATCATAAAAGGAAAGTTTGATAGTGACATGTTAACTACTGCAAAAAGGCTGAAATCTGGACAGTCTGAAGTTGTCCCTAAGCTAACTCTTTGTGTGTTTGTTTCTGGGGAGGGAAGTCCTGGGGAAAGTTGTAGAGGACCTTCCCAAGACATAGGTTTGAGGGTTGGTTAGGCTTGTTTGATTGTGTGGGGCCCCATGGACCTTGTTTAGAAAGGCTGTGATAGGCTGTTTTTGGCTGGGGGCTGTTTTTGTTGTGTTGGGTTTGTTGGGCTGTTGGCTGAGCTTTGTTGTGGCTTAGTATTGGAAAGTGGATGGCTAGGCTTTGTTCTGGTTGTGGTGGTGTTGTCTTAGCAGGCTTGAAGTGGTTGTGGCTTGGACTGAATAGGATATTGTCATAGCTGGTCATGGTGTTGTCTGAATGTATGTTGTTGTTTTGATGTTGAGTCTTGTCTTGAGTTTGTGTCTTGTCTTGAGCTCGTGTCATGGCTCGTGTCTTGGCTTGGTCACATACTCCCGTTGCACACCTAGTCTTTAGCTATCACACATAAAAGAATGAAATTGTGAGTCTGAGATAGCAAGGGAATAAGCTCACCTCAAGGATACATTGCCTTACAATGACCACTCATTCGCTTAATTTGTTTCTGTTGAGCTAGTTTGTTGATGATGACATGCCTAATTAATATGTGCCTCTTAGTTAATGTAACACCCGCAAATGTATCCTATTTTTATAGTAAAAATATTTTACGGATACTTTTCACCGAAATTTAGTTTTAGTTTAGAATTAAATTTTCCGTGTCTAATTTAGAATTTCCGAGTTCGTATTTGGACTTTACGCGAGATTTCAAGTAAATTACGTCTTAAGACGTTATTGACTTTTTCCTTGACTTTTTCCACTTACTCTTCATATACTCCCTCATAACCTAACTCCCTCACAACTCAAACTTCTTCTTCCTCAACAAGTAAACCCAAAACCTAGCCTCCATATTCTTCCAATCTTATAATCATCGCTACTCCTTCGTTACTCGCTTAAATTCGCTCAAGTTCGTCTTATTCCTTCCCTCTCATCTTCCTCTATCCGTATTGGTAATAAAATTACCGTCTTTCTCGCTTTTCAATTTATCCGTCTTTCTCAAAGGTGAATTATATTCATCTTTTGTCGTCTTTGTTTAGGTGGAGACCTTCAAGAACCCGATGATGATTTCTATCTAGTGGAGGAAGACTTAGAAATCGTTTGAAGACGCGTAAAGGTAACGGTGAAGGGTTACTCGATATCATTTACATGTTTTAATGTGTTTTCTATGTTAGTAATCGTATTTGGAATAGGATTAGTATTCATAGAACTTGTGTTGTTGATGATGAGTGTTGTTTGTTGATGATTGTTGATGATAATTAATGATTATTGATAGTTGATAGTAGTTATTTATGATAATTGATAATGGATGATGGAAGAGTTGTTGTTCTCGGGTGAAGGTGTTCCTAGCCGGGTACCCGGCCGCCGGTCCACCTGACCGGCTGGGAACCACTGCACCGACCCCTTTTCGTAAAATGATCATATCTCCTTTGTTACTTGCTTGTTTTGGGCTTGTGACCTACCGTTGGAACCGTAAGAGGATAAGCTATCACCTCCATTTAGAATGTCTGCATTTGAATGTCTAGAACTCTAGTTAGGACCGTTTGAAGTGGACCCTTGTTTTAATAGTTTCCAAACTTGTTGATTTGAGATGAGATTTATGTTTCTTATTCTTTATACTTCCTAAACTTGGTCTAATGCTTATGTAATCATGTATTGTTTCATGTTTATCATTGTTACATTTATATCATGCTTATATCACATGCCTTTGTTTTTCTCATATGCCTTTGGTCCCAGTCGGGTAGCCGGCAGCCGGCCCCTTTGACCGGCTGGGACACGCTGTATTTTCTTTCAAGTTTTCTTATGATACATGATGCCAGCCGGGTGGCCAGCAGCCGGTCCACCTGACCGGCTGGCACCCTGCTGGAGTTTCTTTGAAATTCTCATTTACGTTTTCATTTATAATATTTCTGATGGTTCATTTATCGTATAAATTTACGGAATGACTTTAAATATTAATGTTTTGAATATATGATATTTCATTCGCTTGTATCGCATGTTTTGTGACGGTTTTTGGTATGTCCCACTTTGAGTCGGTTTTTACAAATGTTACGGTTTGAGCACTAATTTCCTATGTGATTTGTACTCTCATTCCCTTGGTGTTGAGACCATTTAATTTCTAGATTAGATTGGTTGATGATGCCTTAAGACAAATTAATCTTATTGTTAATATAATGTGTGCCTCTTAAGTTTTAATCTTATAGCTATGGAAGCTCAAGTAATTGTTCAAGGTTGCACAAGAAGATCAAGAGATGAAGATTGTCATTGTTAGAGTCATAGTGTTGTATAAGAGATCATTAAACTCGATTCATGCTAAGTACTTCAAAACTGACAGTGACATGTCACTGTGGTTTCTGGCTCTTATATATTTCGAAAATGTTTAACTCTTGAAAATAGTTTTCCAAACTTTTGATCAACATTTTACATTGCTAAATATTCTGGTTTGATCTTTATAAATGAAAGAAAGCTTTGGTTGTCTTGGAGAAGAGGTAGCTTGCACAAAAAGACATTTGCCAAAAATGGGTTGTTTACTTTTCTATATTTGGTCACTACCATTTATGCTCTTTCTTGATGAAAAACCTAACCCTTATTGTGTATAAGTGTGGCTGCCAAATTAAGGTGACTAGTAAGCTTGATTACTTGTGCAAGTAATTCATTTGGCTTGCATAAGGGGTCATGGTTTCATGTGCCTCAAGTAACCACCTTTATTGTTGTTCAAGCTTCATTTCTTTATTATTTTAAACACTTGTGCTTCATAGTAGTGTGATATTTTTATTGTAAGGTACACTCTACCTTACATTATAAATACCACACTTATTTCATTTGAACAAGTGTACAACAACAAAACATTTTCAAGCTTAAAAGACTTTGAGTTTTATTGAGTAATTATCTTTGCAAAAATCATTTAACATTTCATACTTAATTGTTTTGCAAAATATTTTTCTTAAGTCTTTTACAAAGAGCTAGTTCGTTGCAACAAAGCATGTATTGTGTTCGATGATCTCGTGTTAGTACTTAATCGTTTTCTCCACCGTTCATTTTGTGAACATTTTGAGAAACACAAGTCTTGTAACAAACGAGTAGAACAAGTCTTAAGATAGAGTTATCTTGAGCAACTAGCAACTCGAAAGAGTTGGGGAAGTCTCTTGGCGGAGTAGTCTAGAGCAATAGCAACTCGAAAGAGTTGGGGAAGTCTCTTAGCGGAGTAGCTTTGAGCATAAGTCTTGGTGCGGAGTAGCATTGAGCAAATAGCAACCGGAGTAGGATAGGGAGTTGTTTTATTATTCGGGGTCTTTGTTTGTATGAGTTTACTTCAAAGATGTTTAATAAGATAACGTTGGATGTAGGTCGCGGAGTAGTGACCGAACCAATTTAAAAAAAACATCTTTGAGTTTTGTCTATTTCGTTTTTAATATTTCCGCTGCACTCAGAATTCACTGTTGATTCCACTGTGACATTTACCTTCTGAATCGTTGTTGAATACTTCTAACTTTCTAGTTCGAAGTGTCAACTTCTCCTTTTGTTCTAAGTAGTGTCTTAGTGATCATAGAGTTTTTAAAGAAGCTTTAATTAAACTTAAAATTTTAAATAGACACCTAATTCACCCCCTCCCCCTCTTAGGTGATCTCGCCCTTGACTCTTCAATTGGTATCAGAGCCTTGTGCTCTTGATATTGGTTAATTACCAAAGAGTTGATCTTATGGTCATGGACGGGAAACATACTAAGTATCCCATATTCGAAGGGGATAACTACTCATGGTGGAAACATCGTATGGAGCACTATGTCAAAACCACGGATTATGAATGTTGGATCATAATTCAAAAAGGTCCCCTTGCTATAACGGTCACTAATGCTGATGGCACTAGTTCCGTAAAAAGTGAGGATAAGTATGTCGAGGCTGATTATCGTAAAGTCGAGAAAAATTCTAAAGCCATGTCCATTCTTCAATATGGCATCGGTGAACAAGAGATTAACCGGATTTCCGGATGTACCTCGGCAAAAGAAATTTGGGACACCTTAAGCCTTGCTTATGAGGGAACGTCTCAAGTTAAGAAGCATTGTATTGACCTTCTCATGCAACAATATGAGATGTTCAATATGGAGCGTGACGAGTCAATTAATAGTCTTTCTTCACGTTTTTCTTGTATTGTTAATGAACTTAAGAGTCTTGGTCGTAATTTCGAATCCGAGGACATAGTCCGAAAGATCCTTCGTAGCCTAAGTGATAAATGGCAACCGAAGGTGACGGCTATAGAGGAGGCTAAAGATCTATCCAAATTGACCCTCAATGAACTAATGGGCTCACTCATGGCTCATGAGTTAACTCTCATGAAGCGTTCGGGTGAATGCTCTAAAGCTAGAGGTCTCGCACTCAAATCAACCTCAAATGATGAGGAAAATGATGGAGACGATGAGCAAGCCATTTACTCTCGTAATATGGCGGATATGATCAATAGTCATGTTCCTAAAAAGTTCAACAATTTTAGAAAGAAATCTTTTCAAAAGAAGAGATCATTTTCATCCGTTGTTTGTTTCAAATGTGGTGAGAAAGGTCATCTTATCAAAGATTGTCCTAAATGGAATGAATTCAAATCCAAGGATAAACGTGATTTTGCAAAGAAAGAATACAAATACAAAGTCATGTCTGGAATCTGGGGTATGTCTGATTCCGAGGAAGAAGAGTCTTCTGGTGAAGAATTGGATGCCAAAGTTTGTATGACAACTCGTCTAAAACTTGATGTTCCCGAGTCTTCAAAAAGGGTGTCCGCAAAATGTCTCATGGCACATTCCGATGATTCTGAACATGCTTCCGATGATGAGGTAAATAATCTCAAGACAAAGGTTAGATCCTTCTCCAAAGAAAAGGTATGTTTGATGCTCGATGATCTACTTGACAAATGTCGTGAAAAGAATGAAAAACTTGACGCTATGCAAACTCAAATTGAGGACATAGCTGAAGAAAATGTTTGTCTAAAAGAGTGTCTAGATGAATTAGAGCAGAGTAACATCATACCCTCTCTTAAAAAGGAAGTCAAGAGATTAAAAAAAGAAAATGCGAGTCTTGTTAAAGAGGTTAATCTGTCTAATGTCACAGTGAATTCCACTGTGACATCTGCTGTTAAAACTGAAAATGAGTCATTAATCCGACAAGTTGATAACTTAATCAATGAACGTGACTCACTCTTAAAGAACCTCACCTCATGTCAGAATCATGTTAAGAGTCTTGAAGAAGTCTATGAGATGTTAGTTGATGAGAATAATCATGCTAAAGCTGCTTTTGACAAAGTAGGACATCTAAATCTTGTCCTTCTTGCTAAAGTTGAAAACTTGAATAAAGAGTTAGTGGTTGCAAAAGAGTTTTACAAGAAATGGGAAGGAAGCCAAACTATTTTAGACTTTCTTACAAGTCAATCTAAAAATGCTGAAAAGAAAGTTGGACTCGGTTTCAAGCACAACAACGTTCATTGTTGCGTTCGAAACCAAAACCCAAGCAAAACCGATTTTAGAAGAAGAAAGTACGCTAGCCTTCCCGAGTATATAATTTGCAATTATTGTGGCAAGACCGGTCATGTGTTTAATGGTTGTGCTAAGAGATGGAATGACATTAATAAGAACATCAAATTGGTTAAAAAGATGTGGATCCGAAAAGACTTGATTAATGATGCGATTCATAAAAAGGGGCCCAAATTCATTTGGGTTCCTAAACTAAAAGTTTGATTTCTTATAGGCATTAGCGAGAGGCCGCAACAATTGGTACTTGGATAGTGGATGTTCTCGTCATATGACGAGAAGTGAAAGCCAATTTCTCTCGCTACAAGCCTACAAAGGTGGCGCCGTGACGTTTGGCGATAATATGAAAGGTGAAATTGTTGCAATCGGGAAGGTTGGCAAGTCATCGTCACATTGTGTCGACAAAGTGTTGCTTGCAAAGGTTTGAAGCATAATCTTCTTAACATATTTCAATTGTGCGATAATGGTAATATTGTTGAGTTTTGTGCTAGTGAATGTCGTGTACTAGATGGAAATACAAGGGAAGTTATTTTGGAAGGAAAACGTGTTAGAGACGTTTACTTGACTAATCTTTGTGCCTTGTCAAGTCAAACATTATCTTGTATGAGCGCTTTAAAGAACGAATCATGGCTTTGGCATAAAAGATTAGGTCATGTAAACGCTAGAACATTGAACACCCTTAGAAAACTCGATCTAGTAAATGGCATTCCTAACATGAAATTCGACCTTAATAAATTGTGTGAAGATTGTGTTAAAGGAAAACAAGTTCGATCCTCCTTTAAATCCAAAAAGTTTGTTAGTACTTCAAAACCTCTTGAACTTCTTCATATTGATTTGTGTGGTCCTATGCGTATAAGAAGTAGAGGTGGTAGTCGTTTTTTCTGTGTGATTGTTGATGATTTTTCACGTTACGTTTGGATACTTTTCTTGAGTAGTAAAGTGCCAAAGAATTTTTGGGCCGAATCCTTCAACACATCATGCCATATTTATAACCATGTTATGATCCGAAAAATGCTTAATAAAACTCCCTACGAATTGCTTAAAGGAAGAAAACCTAATTTATCCTATTTGAAATGCTTTGGAAGCAAATGCTTTGTTCACAACAATGGAAAGGATAATTTGGGTAAATTTGATGCTCGTAGTGATGAGGCCATTTTTGTTGGATATTCGGATCGTAGCAAGGCTTATAAAGTGTACAATAAACGAACTATGAAAATGGAAGAAAGTGTACATGTCATTTTTGATGAGTCTAGTCTTTTTCATTCTAATGAACAGGAAGAGGATGATGAAGATGGGGACTTTGAGCTTGGAATGATTCGACATGACATGGATGAAGTACATAATGAGGAAGAGACCATATCACAGTTGAATCCACTGTTGAATGGTGAGGCAGGTCAAAATTCAGGGGGAATGAATCCACTTTCTGACCAAAATGAGGCTAATACATCCAGGGGGAATGGGGAACCACATGAAATGAATGAACAACCATAAACGAACCCCCATTCAAACTCACCAAATGAACCAGATGTCACTGTGGAACCCACTGTGACATCAGAACTCGAAAATGCCTCAAGCTCACAAATCGTACCTAGAAAGTGGAAGCACCAATCATCTCACCCCTTCTCAAACTTAACCAGTGACCTGAACTCGGGTAGAAAGACAAGAGCATACCTCAATGATTTCTTTGCATTTCATGCGTTCCTTTCACAAACCGAACCGACAAATATCACCATAGCCCTTGAATATGCAAATTGGGTGATAGAGATGCAAGAGGAACTTAATCAATTCAAGAGGAATGATATTTATGTCGATGACATTATTTTTGGTGCTACTAATGAACTTCTTTATTTGTACTTTTCGGAACTAATGAAATCTGAGTTTGAAATGAGTATGATAGGAGATCTTGGCTTCTTCCTTGGGCTACAAATCAAGCAAACTCAAGATGGTGTGATGATTCATCAACAAAAGTACATAAAGGAGATGCTAAGGTATTCGGATGCGGATTACGCCGAAAGTGAGTATGTTAGTGCCGCATTGTGTTGCGCGCAAATTCTATGGGTTCGACAACAATTGAAAGACTATGATATTGTATTCGATTCCACTCCTATTTTTTGTGATAATACAAGTGCCATTAACATTTCTAAGAACCCGATACAACACTCAAGGACTAAACACATTGACATAAGACATCACTTTTTACGTGATCATGTGGAAAAAGGTCAAATCCGTCTTAACTTTTGTAGAACCGAAAATCAAATTGCCGATATTTTTACAAAACCGCTTGAAAGAGAACAATTCGTAAAACTTCGGTTGGAAATTGGTTTGTTGGATTGCGCATAATTCTATGAGTAGACGATTTGCCTCAATGATTGATTAGAGTGGTTGATACATTTTAATGTGTACATATTTGATTAAGTGTGTTTTATTAACCATGTTTGAATGTTAATTAACAAGTATTATCCTTTGTGTAATAATGTGACTTGCATAGAGCCAACAAAACAACTCACCAAAATATCACATCACCTTTCCTCCTTCCTCATGCCTTAACCGTCCCACATATAGTCTCCCTCATACCTTTCATAACACATACCTTTCTACTTGAAATAATGCCTCCTAAGAAAGCCCAAATCAAAACTGTTAAACAAATTCGGGATTCGTTCAAACCAAAGCTTATGACTCCCTCTACATGTTGGTTGTGGTGTGATTATCAATGAAGTTGTAGAGAACATTGAGAAAGAAATTGAGGAAAATGAAAAAGTGTTTTGGAGATGAAGAAAACGAAGAGGAAAATGAGAAGGGAACCGAAACAGTAACCTAAAAAGGAGATGGAAAAAAGGAGATTGTTGAGGAAAAAGAAATTGAATTTGAAAAAAAAAATGATTGGAAAAAGATTGAGAAAAAGAAAAAGGAAAGGGAAAGGGAAAAATCGAGTTGAATGAGGAACAAATCAAGGAGTTGAATGATCTTTTTGCTGATGAAGATTTGTTTAATGATGGTGAGAAAACCGAATCGAAAGCAAAAACCCGCCAAAAGAGAAGTGTGAGGTTGGGAAAAGCAAAGAGGTAGTGGAAGTTCGGATGGAAAATACGGAGTTGAACACTATTCTTACCGATCTTACCAAAGCCGGGAAAAAACCGATAATGGATATGATGATGAGGACGATGACATGTCCTAGAACTCTCGGCCCTACTCTCTTCTTAACCTATCATTTTGCCTAACCAAGCCTTATATTATTTTGCTCATGGCTATATGTTTGTTATGTTGTTACATGAACTTGGTAGTATTTGTTTAATTTTCTTGAACTATGTGGTTTGTAGACTAACTTTGTCACTTTGTTGCATTAGAATATTCTTCCTACTTGATGATGTCAAGAGGGGGAAGTTGTTAAAATTGTGTGCATGTGTGATCCAATAACTCTTAGGCTTGCGTTCACCGTAAATATGTTAGCTTAGCGATTTGAAATTCTACTTAAGTTAGTATAGACTTGACCAAAGTACCTTGACCATGTATGCGTCTTATCTTGATCATGTTTTGACTTGTGAT
>JAIUZE010006702.1:0-22847 GCA_022085475.1 Heliosperma pusillum
TATTAGTTCGCATGATCCGTTTATCGTATAATTTTACGTAATGTCTTATAATATTCATGTTTTGGATGTATGATATCTCATTCGCATGTATCACATGTTTTGTGACGGTTTTTCGATATGTTCCCACTTTGAGTCGGTTTTTACAAATGAGTCGGTTTGAGCACTATTTTGTATTGTGCTTTGTATTCTCATTCCCTTGGCTACCTTCCCGTTCGTAAGGCTGGAATGTCGGAACGGATAGGTATCCTACTGCTTAAATGCATGTGTTAGTGGGCATACGACGACGTTGTTGAGAGTTGAACGCATTGCGTTGATCGACCCGGCCGTCAAATGTTGTGTACTTGCGAGGTGGTGTTATTTGCATGTAGCGTACCGCTTGTTATGTGGCTCGAGCTCTTTTCCGCCTCTTTCGTGAATTGACCTACCGAATTTGGGGTACTCGGCGTCTTTGATTGACCGAGTCTTGGATGCGAAACGTTTATCGCATGTCGAACCGGAAAATGTGATTTCGGGATTCTGGCCAGATTTAGACTAGGACTGGGTATTTATATCGTCGTCCTACCGGAGAAAATTAGTGAACATATACGAAATGTGATCGTGTATGCGTTCAGAGAAATTTTTATCCCGTGGATGCCTGTTAATCATACTTGCCATGTACACGATGCTAGTGCGTTTCATTTACCGTGAGAGATGTCGTCTTGTGTTGTCGTTCTTTGAATGCGTGATTTCATGATATTATTCATGGTCATTGCATGATTGGACACCGTCAATGTCTTGGTTCGTGAATGGATGATAATATGTTGGATTTACTGTGATCATCGCATGACTTGACTTGGTTTGTCTGTCGAGTCTCAATCTTATAAATCTTATACCGCTAACGGTGAGATGCAAGCCCTAGTGAGCGTATTCGATTGCCTAAGAGTGTCTTTCCCGAGTCTTTGAATAACATGATGGTTACGGATTGGATTTCCACATGATCTTATCATTTTCTATAGAATTGCCTATCTAATCTTATCGCAACTCACATGTATATATATATATATATATATGCATGCTTTACTTTCGTATTACCTTATATGTACGTTTGATGTGATATGGCTGGGAGAACCCGGAGTTACTCCCCACTGATTGTGCCGTTCATGTTTTTCATGAATGAACAGGTTGCTTGCATGGATGGCTTTTTGCTTGTGGTATTTTGGGTTCGGGTGTGAGCTAGCTGGCGTTGTCCCTGGATGAAACACCTCTAGACGTTGTTTAGCTAGTTGCTAATTACTTTGTCTTTTGTTAACACTTTGAGAGACTACGTCTCTTGTGGTATTTTTATTTGGTTTGTAATATTTTGACACTCCTCGTATTTTTCTATCTTGCATGTATAAAGGTTTTTAAAATACCGTATTTTCCGCTATATAATTCACATGCTTGTATGTTTTACATTTCCGCCTTCGCGAGGGTTGTCACAATCGTAACACTACCAGAATCAGGGCTGATACCGATCATTAAAAACGGTCGTTAAATGTAAATATCGGTCGGTAGTACGTCTTACCGACTGATTTTTCCTTTTAGCGTCCGATAAGGATCGGTCAGTAAATACTTATATTATACTACTAGACACTTCCATCCTTTCTATTAAACTACTGAATTGTCGGGAACTTTTGAGTAAGGTGATTTAACGAATAAATATGTTGCATTTTAGCTTAACTTTGTTCTATACCCAATAAAAAATGCCCTTCATTCATTTGTTTCTTTGTTCACTTGAGTGTTTACGAAGTATAAAATTTTAATTTCACAATCTGTAATGTAAACTTTTTATTTGTAGTTAAGATAAACATAAATTGTCAATATCAAAGGGTTTAATGGTAGTAGCTAACCGTCTCCCGTTTACGGTAGTTCGAAAGAAACCCGACAGTTGGTTGCTTGAAAAAAACAGCGCTGGAAGCTTGGTTACGGCTCTTCAAGGTACTAGTATTGCTTTTGAAACTGTATAACTATATATAAAATTGAGATTATATAATAATAATGTAAAACTTTGGACAATATATCAACTACTAAGCTGTTTAACTAGGAGCCTGGAAAAAATTGTTTCTATATGTAACACTTGTTATGTGTTAATAAATATATATAACATTCTAAAAAATAAACAAAGCAATCATTTTAATACCATATATAAAATATGTTTATTATTGATTTAATAGTAAAATATAGCTGATTTTCATCTGATAATGAAAAATCACTATTCTAAACCTTAAATTTTTTTGCTTTTATGTTTCCGAAACAAAAGGATTTGTAGTTAAATTTATATTTATATAACAACAATAGTAAAAATGCTTATTTTAATATTATTTATGACTTTAGATACAACAAATCCCTTGTTTTTTGACGCTAATTTATATCTCGAAGCTTAAAAACAGCGTCATGTGTAAAACATTATTGACGCTTTTTTTGTCACCCTTTTGGACATAAATTCCATCAAATAACACTAAAATGAGAATGCCACGTTTGAAAGAGAAGAACAAAATATGAATCTATCAATCTCTATAAGAGAATCAAATATTCTAATTATGAAACATATTTCAAAGGCCGTTACATTAATCCAGGTGTATAATTTAATTTGATGCATCACTCAATTTGTTACTTAATAAAGAGCCATCTGAATCATCTTTGTTTCCAATCTTCAACTCCAAGAATTAAGTTCTTTCATATGAGAAAAAAGATGAACGCATTAAACTTACCAACTCATGCTATTACTTTCAGTTTAATGTAATTAATGAAAAAATTTAAAAGTTTTAAGAATAATTTACGTGGAAGGAAAACAATAATTGTTACATCGTAAACCACAATTTAAAAATATAAAGTAACTATCTGATATTGTGTAAAGGGATTTCTAGCTAAATCAAGAAACAAGGCATTTTGTAGTGAGTATTTTCACTATAACATTTCAAATGTTGAACAATATAGTTATCAAACCCCAAAATTATCTACTTATACTTTTTCACGACATATATGCACATATATTGCACATATATTGCACAAATACTTTAATGCTTGTAATATATAACACAACATATAAATATTCTTAAGTTATCTATACAACAAGTATTTTATAGGAGACTACAACATGTACCTATTACAAGAACGAAAGATTTTACATGTAACAATCGTATTCCGTTGATCGAATGTGTTCGTACTAAAACCCTTATTTCTGCCGTTAACATAATGTAAGCAGTTGTAAAACAAGAATCTGAGATGACGTGGGTAGGATGGGAAGGTGTTGCCGTTCCGGATACACTAGGGCAAGAATCACTTACAAAAGCTCTTGCCGCACAGGTTTAATTAATTTCATTTTTGGTTATTGATTACATAAGGTTAAAACTCGATTTGGTTATGTTTCCACAAAACTTACTATGTATTTTTATTTTTAGCAATTGTAGAGTTGTATACCTGTATTTCTTGACGATAAGATGGTCGAAGAATACTACAACGGATATTCTGTAACACCCGCAAATGTACCATATTTTTATATTAAAAATATTATACGGATACTTTTCAGCGAAATTTTAGATTTAGTCTATAATTTAATTTCCCGCGTCTAATTTAGCAAATCCGAGTTCGTATTCGGACTTTACTCTAAATTCCGAGTGAGTTACGCCTTAAGGCGCTTTTGGGCTTTTTCCCATATTTTCCACTCATCTTATATCCCCCTTTAAACACTAACTCTCTCATTCTTTTCCACTTACTCCTTCTTCCTCTTCAAGTAACCAAAAACCCTAAACCCCATTTGTGACCAATCTTAAACTCCTCATTACTCATTTATTCCTTACTCAAATCCGCTAATTTTCGTCATAATCTTCCCCTCTTATCGTCCTCTATCTTATTTGGTAATAAAATTACCGTCTTTCGCATCTTTCAATTTGTCCGTCTTTCTCAAAGGTGAATTATATTCATCTTTTGTTGTCTAATTGTAGGTGGAGACCTTCAAGACCCCGACAAAGATTACTACCTAGTGGAGGAAGAGTTGGAAGAAGATTGCAGACGCGAAAAGGTAACGGTGAAGGGTTACTCGATATCATTACGTGTTTTACATGCTTTGGATGATGTTTACTAATTGTCTAATGACAATTACTAGGTATTTTAATGTGTTTTAACAATAATGAATATGGTTAGAATTAGATGAGTATTATATTGTTAGTATTTGTGTTGGTTAAGGTTTGTTGATGATTGTCGATGATTATTGATAGTTGATAATAGTTATTGATGATTGTTGAAAATTGATGTTGAAGCATGTAGTTCTCGGGTGAGTGTTGCTCCCAGCCGGTCGACCGGCCGCCGGTCAGCCGACCGGCTGGGGACGCAGCGGAAGTAAAATTTGCACTTTCGTGTTGTGTTGTTCCACACCGGTTGCCCGGCTGCCGGTCCCCCTGACCGGCTGGGACCTCGCTGTATTTTTGATGATTTTGTTTGTTGATGAAGTGCTAGCCGGGTAGCCGGCGGCCGGTCCCAAGGACCGGCTGGCACCCCTTGTGACTTCTTCTTCTATTCCTTTCCTATACTTTCATTTATAATAGTTGGCATAGTTCGTTTATCGTATAAATTTACGTAATAGCTTTAAATATTCATGTTAAGAATATATGATATTCCATTCGCTTATATCACATGTTTTGTGAAGATTTTTGATATATCACCCTTTGAGTCGGTTTTACATATGTTATGATTTGAGCACTAATTGTTAAGTGCTACGAACTCTCATTCCACGGCTATACCTCCTCGCACGTTAGACTGGAATGTCGGAACGAGGAGATGTATCCTTGATGCTTCTATGCATGTTTTCGTGGGGATATGACGACGTTGTTGGGAGGCCAACGCATTGCGTTGATCGACCCGGCCGTCAAATGTCGTATACTTGCGAGGTGGTGTCATTGCATGTAGCGTATTGCTTGTTTATGATGCTTGTGCTCTTTCCGCCTCTTTCGTGAAGGTTGACCGAATTTGGGGTACTCGGCTTCTGTGTTTGACCGAGTCTTGGATGCGAAATGTTTATCGCATGTCGAATCGGAACATGTCTATTCCGAGAGTCTGGCCAGGTTTAGACTAGGATCGGATATTATTATCGTCGTCCTACCAGGAGGAATTGAGTCTACATATACGAAATGTTAATCGTGTATGCGTTCAGGGAAATGTTTATCCCGTGGATGCGAATTGATCATACTTGCTATGTACATGGTGCTAGTGCGTGTCATTAACCATGAGAGATGTTGTCACCGTATTCGTACGTTTGGATGGATTATTATATGTTGATTATTTGTGACCGTTGGATGACTTGGCGTGGTTTATATGTCGAGTCTCTATCTTATCAAGCATATGCCGCTATCGGTGAGATGCAAGCCCTAGTGAGTATATAGTTGCCTAAGGGTGTCTTCCCCGAGTTTGTCTATAATCTGATACTTACAGTTTTGTACCTCATGAGCATATATCTTTATGTATTGAATTGCCTATTTATCCTTCTCGTAATTCACATATATTATATATATATATATGCTTCTACTTTGTATTACCGTTTAAGTATGTTATTTGTGATATGGCTGGGAGAACCCAGAGTTACTCTCCACTGACTGTGGCGTTCATGTTTTCATGGATGAACAGGTTGCTTGGATGGATTTTGCTTGTTGTTTTTGGGTTCGGGTGTGAGCTAGCGGGCGTTAGTGTAACAACCCGAAAAATACCCAATTTTTCTAGTAAAAATATTTACTAACACTTTTCAGCAAACTTAAGTTTTTTTAAAATAGAATTTATTGTTTCGAGTCGTATTTTGAAATTCCGCGTTCGTATTTGGAATTTCTGAGAGATTTCATGAAAAGACCGTTTTTAGTCATCTTTGACTTTTCTTGACTTTTTAAGTCGTCTTTGACTTTTTCTTGACTTTTTAAAGTCGTCATTGACTTTTCTTGACTTTTAAGTCGTCATAAACTTTTCTTGACTTTTAATTCATCTTTGACTTTTCTTGACTTTTAAGTCGACTTTGACTTTCGTTGACTTTTTCCGACTCGCCTTGTAATTTAAGAAGACCGAAATTTTATTTAAAAAAATAATATTTTTAATTTATTTTTATTAAGATTTATTAAGATTTATCATAATTTAATATAATTATTTTGAATTTATTCGGAATTTAAAGAATACCTTTTACGGTTTTAACCGAACGTCATTTAACTATTCCCGAGTCATCGCAAATCCCGAAACAAAATCGAAAATCGACTTTGGCATGAGTCACACGCCCATGTCATCGTTTTCCACTCACATTAGATATTTTAATTCTTTTGATTAAACTAATAAGAATATCTTAGATATTTTCAACTTTATCGATCCGTCAACGGAAATTACGCAAATCTATTACAAAACAGACCCGATTCATCTCAAACCACACGGCTCCTTTCTCCTCTCTTAGGCTTGATATTTTCATTATTTTTGATTACAATATCATAATATCTAGATATTTAGTTTAATTAACTTAATATCGAATTATATTTAATCGATTACCGTAATATAATTATTAAACGCGAGTCAATTCCGTAACAACAATTTCAAAATCCGACTTCCTAATTCCTCTATATTTACACGGCCCTCACTCACCACATACTCACTAACAACTTTTCATTTTTCAATAAATCAAATTTAAGATCAAATTATCACTTTCTTTAATCGTTCTTGAGCGTTCTTCGTGTTCTTCATCCGTTCTTCGTCGTTCTTGAGCAAAATCCTCATAAAACCTTCATTTCTTATCTAAATCCGTCCTAACTTATATTTCTAGAATCTCCTCTTCGCTCTCCATCTTCAAGTACGGTTTATTTCAATTCCGTCAAAATCGTTTTCAACATTTAATTATGGAAAATCAAGTTTAAGTTCTAATAATGTTTTCTTGTCATTTCTTATAGGGGAAGATTTTGAAGACGAGTTTGGAGACTCGTATATTTTGGGTGAAGATTAGTAGGAGGGTTTCTTGGTTTATACTTCTTATTTTGGTGCTAATTGACTTGTCTAGCTAAGGTAACGATTCCGAGTTACTCGACGGATATATGTTACATAGCTTTTGTTTTCTTTAGTTTTTGGTTCATCTTTAGTTTTGTTCATGTTATGGTTATTTATGATTTTTAATTAGTAACATGATAAGTGGTTAATTTTATTATGTTGTATGAATTTATAAACATATTATTGGTTCTTGACATATTTTTATGATTTCTTCATAAGCATGATTTTTGTATGATTGATGGTTGAATTGGATGTTTAAAAATGGATGTTGTTAATTAAAAACATGTTGGAATTAATTTGGAATTTGTGGTTGTTGAACCGTGTGAATGGGCCGTGGAGAAGGGCTGTGAACCGGACCAAACCAGCCGGTCCAGGCCGGTTCAGACCCGGTCTGGGTTGGTCCATGGTGGGTCCGGGTTTTGGTCTTTGGGTTGTGTCGATGTTTGATTGTTATGTTGTTGTTTTGACGGGTTTTAATTATGTTAAGCATGCGGAAAATAATTAGAAACGGTTTTTAGTAAAAACGATAAAAAGGCCAAAACAGCCCAAAACTAGGCCGTGGGGCCCAGTCCAGGCCCATGTGTGTCTCGGCCCAAAATCAGCTCGTGGGTCCCACTTTGGGACTTGTGACGGTTTTTGAGTTAGCGTCATTTTATCGTGTTTTGTAATATTTAGCAAGTGGGAAATATTAATAAGTAAAATATTTAATTAAAAGGTTTTTCATAAAGTTATTATTTCTCACATGTTAGAAATTATAATACGAGATCGTAGTTTAAATTTATATCCTTTAAGTCAAGCGGGTTTTAGTAAAATTTAATAATTCACATGTTAGAAGTTTTAATAATATAACATGTAATGAATATGGTGATTTTATGTCTATGTGATAAAGACTCTGTTTCTAGCCGGTTTGACCAAACGGGTTTGGTCAAACTAAGATCTAGTCAGCCCCGTTTTGACTGATGACCCGTCGCGGGACTCGGGTCGGGGATTTGTCTTCAAGTAAGGTTGTATTTAATTAATGAATTAGCCTTAGTATATATGAGGCGATATGTTATTTGATTATGATTTATATGCAATTAGTCACATGTTAGGAAATGGTTTCCGTGACTGTTTAATTATATGGTTGGTGTCGTGTTGACTAAGTACCCATAGAGAATTATGAGTAGATGGCGTCTTGACCATTCTAATTCTAGATGAGTATCTTGGACCATGACATTGATAGGCCCGTACTGTCTTTAACGAGTATATAGTTCATGGTTAATAGCTTTTGTGTCACGGCCTGGAGGGCTTATCTCCAAGTCGGGGCATGGCATCCTAAGAGTTCCGCTTTGGGAAGGGAGCCAGCTTAAGTACTAGCCATCTCTGCTTAGGGGGTCGCCTAGTAGAGTTTCTCATAGACGGTTATGTCATGGGACGGGGAATGGAAGAGCTGTTGTCGCTAGGTCTGATCAGTCTAGGACTAGGATGTTTTCCTACCTTGTGGTATAGCCTCGAGTTACAGAAGTCGACTATTGACTGGGCTAAGAACTTATGCCTGTTTGTAGAAGTATTTGTCTTTCATGTTTGTATGATTCCATGAGTTTTAGAAGGTGAGATGCAAGCCGGCTAAGATTGATAGAGTTTGGATTCCCGATTGTTAACTGATTCACATGATTACGTGTTGATTAGGGTTTGAGTGTATCAGGGCCATGTTACATGGTAACCGCTGAGCCAGCATACCAGCTTCCCTACCTCTTGTTATATTTTATTATCGGTTTCACATGATAGCTTTCATATGATAGGTTATATGTTAGTTAATTGTTTCATAACATGAAAAGCATATCATATATGTTAAGTTTTGTATTTTCCATATACATTGCTTTTATGTTATTCATGTTTATTAAACTCGACATTTCGTGGCTGGGAGAACTCGGAGTTACTCCCCACTGACTGTGGCTTCCGTGTTTATATTTAATGCGGTTGGCAGGTTTGTGATGCATACATTGGGTACATTGACGAGCTAGCGAGCGAAGTATTTACCTTGGACCTATATTCGGTTCTTAGATTGTATATTATTATATACTCTTTTCATTTCCGTATTTATACGGGAGATATGTCTCCCGTCTTATATATTTCTTTTGTATAATATTTTTTCCGTTTTGTAATGACCCTTTTTATTTATGACACCTTTGTTCTGTATTATTATCTTTTATGTATTTAAATAATTTTTTTTTCTTTCCGCAAATTTGAGGGTGTCACAGTTAGCCTTGACGATTCACCCCTAGACGTTTCTTAGCTAGTTTTGCTAAACAACTTTGATATTTGATAACGTTTTGAGAGACTACGTCTCCTTGTAGTATATTATACTTTAGCTTGTAATTATTTGGCATTCCTCATACTTTTCTTTTCGCATGTTAAAAGTTTCAAAAATATCGTATTTTCCGCTTTTTTATTTATTAATTTTTTGCTGCACTTAATTTTATTTTAATGGATTCCAAACACTTAAAGTGTCTCGTATTCAATGGGAAGAACTATGGTTTATGGAAAAATATGATGACCCATTACATAAAGGGTAACGACTAGGAGTGCCGGCTAACCATTAATAATGGCCCTAATAAGATCATGCTTTGATCTATTACTGACACTTCCACCGAAAAGAAAGAAGAGGACTATGTTGAGGCAGATTATAAGAAAGCTGAGAAAAACTCAAAAGCAATAAGTCTGTTGCAAAACGGCATGATTGCTACTGAGTTTGATCGTTTCTCATCTAGCTCATCTGACAAGGAAATATGGGATGGTCTAGAGTTAGCCTATGAGGGAACAACTGTTGTCAAAAAGCAATGTATTGCATTGTTAATGCGAAAATACGAATTGTTCTCTATGGAGCAAATGAATCGCTTGATAGCATGTCCACTCGCTGCTCTAGTATCATCAATGAATTGAAAAATCTTTGAAAAACTTTTGAGTCCGAGGAAATTGCTAGAAAGATCCTTAGAAGTCTGTCTAGACAATTGAGACGACGGTAATTGAGGAATGTAAGGATCTATCTGACCTATCCTATCAAGAGATATTCGCAACCCTAATGGCTCACGAGATTACTCTTGATGAGGATGAGGCAAACGATTGCAATAGTAAGAAAGTGGCTTTACAAGCTGAGTCTAGCGAAAAACAAGACTCGTATCTTGAAGATGAAACAGTGTTATTTGCTAAGCGTTTTAAGAAAAAATTCTTTAGTCGAAAATAAGGAAGAACACCTAACAATAACATTAACAAATCTTATAAAAAGCCAATCGAGTCAAAAGGGTCTTTCTCAAGTCGTGGTTGCTTCAAGTGTGGGAAAAAAGATCATATGATTAAGGATTGCCCTACCTGGAAGAAAATCAAAGACAAAAATCAACGAGACAAAACCAAGAAGGAATTCAAGCAAGTCATGATGGCTTATTGTTGGGGAGATCTCGACACAGAAGACAACGAGTCAGAGGAAGAAGAAATTGACAACCTATGTCTGAGCAACGTCAGTCTTGACCTAATTTCTGACAGTGACAACGAGAGTGAATCTGAGATGTTCCTTGTCGGTGATTCAGATTCAGAATCAGATTCAGAAGATGATGAAGAGGTTAGTCATCTTGAACTTAAAAAGCAAAGTTAAGAAATTGTCTAGGAAGTCTGTAATTAAGTATTTTGAAGAAACTTTAGATCACTGTCATGAACAGAGTCTTGAATTAAAAGACCTTAAAGAACAAATTCTTGACATTGTTGAGGAAAACCAACTTCTGAAGGCCAAAGCTAAAAAGCTCAAATATAAAGTTATAGCTACTCCAGCTACAACCTCAGACATGACAGATGTTGAGAAAGAGGCTCTTGAGTCTAAAGTTATAGCTAATGAAGCTATAATCTCAGAGTTGAAGCTCAACATTAATCATCTTCAAGCCAAAATTATAGCTAATGAGGCTATAACTTTAGAATTGAAGAAAGTCAACGAGCTGTTGAAATCTGAAGCTAAGGCGAAGGAATTTGCTATTATCGATGACAAGAAAGAAATTTTTTCTCTTTCTCAGCAATTTAAAGATATAGAGGCTAAATTCTCGCAAGCAAAAGATCAACATAATGAGGAAAAATTTATCTTGAACTAACGCTTTAATGATTTTCGTGAAAACTTTAAAAAGAACAATCCCTCCAAAGACTGGAAAATAGACCATTCGATATGTGAAAAAGAAATTCAGTCTTTAAAGGAATTGCTCCTACATGCACGAAAAAATTCATGATAAATGGGAAGGAAGTAAGAAAGTCTTGAACTTCCTTACCAAACAGTCTAACAATAACATGAAGATGGGTCTAGGACATGAATGTTATAGTCGAAGAGACCATGATAAGTGCAAATCCAATTCTTCTAACCGTGATTTCAAAAGAAGAAAATATGTCAATCTTTCATAATATCTGATTTGCAATTATTGTGGTCACAATGGTCATGTTAAAGAGATTTTTGCTAAAAATGTCAATGACAACAAAAATCAAACTGCTATTGTTAAAGAACATGACGTGTCTAGTGTTCATGAGTCTGAACCTGAACCTGCACATGAAGAATTTAGAAACAATGAGTTAAGATTGTTTTATGACATGGCTTTCGATTAGACATCTAAACCTTCAACATCTAAAGTAAATATGAATCAAAAGCAGTCATTCAAACCTAGTATGCGTCACAATAGAAAACCTAGAGTATACTATAACAAACCTAGACAACCCTATGTTAATACCAAAAGAATTGTAAAACAGGAATGGGTTAGGAAGGATCAAATTTACAGAGTTACTAACCATAAAGGACCCAACTTATTGTGGTTACCTAAAAGATGTATTTGATTCCCTTGCATATAATAGTGAAAGAAAATAATCAATGGTATCTCGACAGTGGTTGTTCAAGACACATGACCGGAAGTAAGAATCTTTTTCTTTCACTAGAGCCCTTCGACGATGGAAAAGTCACTTCTGGAGACAACAAGAAGGGCAAGATAATCGGTGTAGGTAAGATTGGCATATCTCCCTCACATGCTATTAATAATGTCTATCTGGTAGATGGTCTTAAACATAACATGCTAAGTATCTCTAAACTATGTGACAAAGGCAATAAAGTCGTTTTTCATTCAAATGTTTGTCGCATCATAATTGAAGGTACTAGTAATGTTATTCTAGAAGGTCTACATAAAAGGAACGTGTATATGATTGATTTACACAAAGTCACTACAAGTTCACGTGCATGAAAGCTACTGTAGATGATTCATGCTTGTGGCATAAGAGTGTTTCACATATCAGTCCAACAACTTTAATGAAAATCAAATTGTGGGATTTAGTTGAGGGTTTACCCTCAATCAAATTCGAACAAGAAAAGATGTGTGACTCATGTGCCCGATGTAAACAAGTTAGAACTTCATTCAAACCAAAACGAGTAGTAAATACAGAACGTCCACTTGAGTTGGTACACATGGATTTGTGTGGACCTATGAAAGTCAGAAGCTGTGGTGGATCAAGGTACGTCTTCGTCCTAGTCGACGACTACTCAAGGTATGTATGACCTATCTTTCTATTTACTAAAGATGAAACTTTTGATGAGTTTGTAGTATTAATGAAGCTTGCCGAAAACAAGTATGATAAGAATTAAGTATCCATTTGTAAGGATCATGGCACCGAATTTGATAATCAAGCCTTTCTAGAATATTGTAGGGAGAATGGTGTAGGACATAACTTTTCTGCACCACAAACCCCACAACAAAACGGTGTCGTTGAACGTATGAATAGAACAGTAGAGGACATGGCTCTCACTATGCTTATGTGTAGTGGCCTTCCTAAAACATTTTGGGCCGAAGCCATTAGTACTGCATGCTATGTGCACAATAGAGCTATGATTAGACCAATTCTCAAAAAGACTCCCTATGAAATTTTAAGAGCGAGAAAACCCAATATTGGACCAATTTCATAGTTTTGATAATGACATGTGTTTACGTAATAATATGTTTTACTCGATATATCATATACGTGTAATTGTGTGCTTTAGTCTTATTATAGGTAGCAACAATTATGAGAAGAAAGATCAAAGTTAGGCATAACTTTGATAAAGTTTGTGAGACAAAGTTATAACAACTTCAGGAATAACTTTGGAAGTGAACATGGAAGTTATAGCTACCCAGGCATAACTTTAAAGAAAATCGCTTCAAACAAGATCTACATAAAACTACACAAGACTTGAGATGGAGGGTCTTTGTGATCAAGATGAAGAGATGATCCGTATACTGAAGATCTTTGTGAAGATTATATAGTATAGGTCGTCATTCGGTAACTATTCCATTCGAGAGATTTTATGTTCAAAAGTTATAGCTTTAGCCTATGACTTTGGATGTTAAAATATTGATGCATGATTTTGGAAATAAAATGTTTTGAAATGTTTTCAAAAGTGAAAGAGTATTTTTATATATTTATCAAAAGTTTTATTAGAGAATATATTTATGAGATTCTATTGGTTAGTAATACAAATTATGGGTTGTCATGCTACCTAGGGTTTCTAATATATTCTATCTCAATTTGTTGTTAACCTAATTAGCCCACCTAGTGTTTGAGCCATCTAGGGTTTCGTGAAAACCTAGCTTTGTGCCACCTCGGGATGCATGCCTCCTAGGGTTTCGTGAGCTATGGATTTCAGCCTCCTTAGGTTGTTTTCCTAGTTTACCTAATCTAGGATTCTACTATATCTTTACAACAATATTTTGAGATATAAAGATAAATATTTTTCTATAAGATAAACCAAATAATATTTTGAGATAAAGATATTTCTAAAAGATAAGCAAATATTATTTTATGATAAGATAAATATCTTTATTAAACATTATACTAGGGTTTTAGATCTATTATAATTCTTCTACTATAAATACTCATTCACATACAATTTGTAAAATACACGAAATACACATATTTTACACGGCTATTTATTTTACTTGTATTGATTTTCCAAAATTGTTTTAAAGCAAACCTTTGAGCAAATATTTATTATTTTTAGAGTTTGTTTTTAAAAGAGTTGTGCATCAATTATTATCAATCGCTTGAGTGAAATATGTTACTGGATAATATTACATCATTATAAGTTTACAATTCTTTAACGGGAATTTGTGTGAGTTATATTGTACTTTCTTATTAGCGTAAGATAGTATAGAGTATTTAGCGATACTCACCTTGAGTTATAATCATAGTGTTGATTATACGAGTGGGTTGGTATTTTTTGTAATCCGTAGAAAGGTACTAAAAATTATTAATCGAGAATAGTGGACGTAGGTTTCAACGTGTGAAACTGAACCATTTCAAAAATCGTGTGCCTCTCTCTTATCTCTTAACTTATTTTTTTCGTTATTTTTGTTATTCATCACCCTTACTTAATTAATTAATTAGTTGATTTTAATTCATAAGATCAAATAATTAATTACATATCATATAAATCGAAAAAGTGGGGGTAGTTTTTAATACTCAATTCACCCCCCCCCCCTCTTTCGTATTAGATCAATAGACTCTACAATTGGTATCAGAGCCTCGTGCTCTTGATTGCCTTACAACAAGGAGTCTGATCCATTTATCTTTTTATTTTTATTTATTTTCCGCTGCATTTAATTTTATTTTAATGGATTCCAAACATCTGAAGTGTCCCGTATTCGATGGGAAGAACTACAGTCTATTGAAAAATATGATGACCCATTTCATAAAGGGTAACGATTGGGAGTGTTGGCTAATCATTAAGAATGGTCCTAATAAGATCATGCTTGGAACGGCTACTGACACTTCCATCGAAAAGAAAGAAGATGACTATGTTGAGGCAGATTATAAGAAAGCTGAGAAAAATTCAAAGGCTATCAGTCTGTTGCAAAACGGCATGACCCATACTGAATTTGATCGGTTCTCATCTAGTTCTACTGCCAAGGAAATATGGGATGGTCTTGAGTTAGCTTATGAGGGGACAACTGTTGTCAAAAAGCAACGTATTGCACTACTTATGCGAAAATACGAACTGTTCTCCATGGAACAAAATGAATCGCTTGACAGCATGTCCACTCGCTTCTCCAGTATCATTAATGAATTGAAAAATCTTGTAAAAACTTTTGACTCCGAGGAAATTGCCAGGAAGATCCTTAGAAGTCTATCTAAACGATGGAGACCTAAGGTGACGGTAATTGAGGAATGTAAAGACCTATCTAACCTATCTTATCAAGAGCTACTCGGAACCCTAATGGCTCACGAGATTACTCTTCATGAGGATGAGGCAAATGATAGTAATAGCAAGAAAGTGGCCTTACAAGCCGAATCTAGTGAAAGACAAGATTCGGATCTTGAAGATGAAACAGTGTTATTTGCTAGACGTTTTAAGAAAAAATTCTTTAATAAACCACAAGGGAAAACGTTTAACAATAACACTAACAAATCTTACAAAAAGCCAATTGAGTCAAAAGAGTCTCTTTCAAGTCGTGGTTGCTTCAAATGTGGGGATAATGATCACATGATCAAAGATTGCCCCACATGAAAGAAAATCAAAGACAAAAATCAACGAGACAAAACCAAGAAGGAATTCAAGCAAGTGATGATGGCTTATTGCTGGGGAGATCTCGACACAGAGGATGACGAGTCAGAGGAAGAAGAAGTCGCCAACTTGTGTCTAAGCAACGTCAGTCCTGACCTAATTTCTGACAGTGACAATAAAAGCGAATCCAAGATGTGTCTTGTTGGCAACTCAGATTCAGAACCAGATTCAGAAGATGATGAAGAGGTTAGTCATCTTGAACTTAAAAAGCAAGTTAAGAATTTATCTAAGAAGTCTTTAATTAAGTATTTTGAAGAAGCCTTAGATCATTTTCATGAGCAGAGTCTAGAATTGAAAGATCTTAAAGAACAAATTCTTGACATTGCTGAGGAAAACCAACTTCTTAAGGCCAAAGCTAAAAAGCTCAAGTCTAAAGTTATGGCAACTTCAGCTATAACTTCAGACAATACAAATGTTGAGAAAGAAGCTCTTGAGTCTAAAGTTATAGCTAATGAAGCTATAATCTCAGAGTTAAAGCTCAACATTAAGCATCTTCAAGCCAAAGTTATAGCTAATGAAGCTATAACTTTAGAATTGAAGAAAGTCAATGAGCTTTTACAATCTCAAGCTAAGGCAAAGGAAGTTGTTGTTCTTGATCATGAGAAAGTAAACTCTTTTCTTTCTCAGCAATTGAAAGATTTGAAGGCTGAATTCTCCCAAGCCAAGAGTCAACATAATGAGGAGAAACTTATCTTGAACAAACGTTTCAATGATTTTCGTGAAAATTTCAAAAAGAACAATCCCTCCAAAGACTCGAATGTAGATCATTCGTCGTGTGAAATAGAAATTCAGTCTTTGAAGGAATTGCTCCTACATGCGCGAAAAGTTCATGATAAGTGGGAAGGAAGTCAGAAGGTCTTAGACTTCCTTACCGAACAGTCTAATAATAACATGAAGATGGGTCTAGGTCATGAATGCTATAGTCGTAGAGACCATGATAAATGCAAATCCACTCCTTCTGACCGTGATTTCAGAAGAAGGAAGTACGTAAATCTTTCAGAATATCTGATTTTCAATTATTGTGGTCACAACGGTCATGTTAAAGATAATTGTGTTAAATATGTTAATGACAACAAAAATCAAACTGATTTTGTGAAAGAGCATGACGTGTCTAGTGTTAATGAGTCTGAACCTGAATCTCAACGTGATGAGATTAGAAACAATGAGTTCAGGTGGTTTTATGACATGGCTTTCGATTACACATCTGTACCTTCAAAATCCAAATCGTATGTGAATCAGAAGCAGTCATTTAAACCTAATGTGCGTCGTAACTATAACAAACCTGTTAATAAATCTAGCAAACCCTATCCTAAGAAGAAAAGAATTGTCAAACAGATATGGGTTAGGAAGGATCAAATACATAGAGTCACTAACCACAAAGGACCCAACTTAGCGTGGGTACCTAAAAGCTGTATTTGATTCTCTTGCAGATAATAGTGAAAGAAAATAATCTATGGTATCTCGACAGTGGTTGTTCGAGACACATGACCGAAAACAAGAATCTTTTTCTTTCACTAGAGCCCTTCAACGGTGGCAAGGTCACCTTTGGAGACAACAAGAAGGGCAATATAATCGGTGTAGGTAAGATTGGTATATCTTCTTCACATGCTATAAATAATGTATATCTGGTAGATGGCCTTAAGCATAACTTGCTAAGTATCTCTCAATTATGTGACAAAGGCAACAAAGTCGTTTTTCATTCAAATGTTTGTCGTATCATAGTTGAAGGTACTAGTAATGTTATCTTAGAAGGTCTACGTAAACGGAACGTGTATATGATTGCTTTAAACAAAGTCACTACAAGTTCCTTTACGTGCATGAAAGTCACAGTGGATGATTCATGCATGTGGCACAAGAGGTTTGCACACATCAGTCCAACAATTTTAAAGAAACTTAAATCTTGGGATTTAGTTGAGGGTTTACCCTCAATCAAATTCGAACAAGAAAAGATGTGTGACTCATGTGCCCGTTGTAAAAAAGTTAGATCTTCATTCAAACCAAAAAGAGTGGTAAGTACAGAGCGTCCACTTGAGTTGGTACACATGGATCTATGTGGACCTATGAAAGTTAGAAGCCGCGGTGGATCAAGGTACATATTCGTCCTAGTCGACGACTACTCAAGGTATGTATGGCCTATCTTTCTATTTACTAAAGATGAAACTTTCGATGAGTTTGTAGTACTAATGAAGCTCGCCCAAAACAAGTATGATAAAAAGTTAGTTTCCATTCGTACGGATCATGGCACCGAATTTGATAATCAAGCCTTTATAGAATATTGTAGGGAAAATGGTGTAGGACATAACTTTTCTGCACCACGAACCCCACAACAAAACGGTGTCGTGGAACGTATGAATAGAACATTAGAGGACATGGCCCGCACTATGCTTTTGTGTAGTGGCCTTCCTAAGAGCTTTTGGGCAGAAGCCATAAGTACTGCATGCTATGTGCACAATAGAGCTATGATTAGACCTATTCTCAAAAAGACTCCCTACGAACTTTTAAGAGGGAGAAAACCCAATATAGCTCACCTTCGTTGCTTCGGGAGTAAGTGTTTTGTTCATAATAATGGAAAAAGTAATTTGAGCAAATTTGATCCACGAAGTGACGAAGCTGTGTTTGTTGGTTATTCTAATCATAGTAAAGCTTTTAAAGTTTTTAACAAAAGAACGTTGTGCATAGAAGAAAGTGTTCATGTTGTATTTGATGAAGATAATGTGCCTGAGCAAGTTGAACAGAATGCAGAAGAAGACATGAATGATCCAGACTTTCGCCTTTCAAGGGAAGACGAGCCAGATAATAATGAAGAAGTTATTGAAGGAATCAATGATGAACTTGATAAATCCGCAAATGACCTTGAACAGAGAACTGAGACAATTGTTGATGATACGAATGTCTCTTCTCAAAACAAGGAAAAGGAAACTGAAGTTATTGCTGATGATGCTATAACTTTGAACCAGCACCAAGATGGTGTAACTGAAGTTGTACCAACTTCAGCTATAACCCCAGAGTCCAACTCAGGGGGAACCAATCTTGATTCTGAATCATTTGAGGAAAGTGATAGTTCATCAGATGATGATGAGCCTAGGAACTCTAAGAAATGGAAATATATGAGTTCTCATCCTATGGCTAGTATCCTAGGAAGTTTGAATAAGGGAGTTCAAACGAGGCGAACATTAAATAACTTTTGTTCATTCTATTCTTTTCTGTCTACCATAGAGCCTACCAACATAAAGGAAGCTCTTGCAGAATCCGACTGGATTGTGGCTATGCAAGAGGAGCTTCAACAGTTCGAACGCAATAAAGTATGGCACCTTGTGCCACGACCTCCTAATCGAACTGTGATTGGTACTCGATGGGTATTAAGAAATAAATTGGATGATTCAGGAGTTATAGTTCGTAACAAGGCTCGAATGGTCGTTCAAGGTTATAATCAACAAGAAGGGATTGATTATGACGAGACATTCGCTCCAGTAGCAAGACTTGAAGCTATTCGATTGCTCATCGCCTTCGCAGCTCACAAAGGAATGAAATTATTCCAAATGGACGTTAAGACTGCATTTCTTAACGGTTATTTGGAAGAAGAGGTTTTTGTTGAACAACCTCCTTGATTTTTGAATAGCAAGTTTCAAAACCATGTTTTTAAATTAGATAAAGCTTTATATGGTTTGAAACAAGCGCCTAGGGCTTGGTACGACAGATTGTCAAAATTTTTATTACAAAACAATTTTAAAAGAGGATCTGTCGACAAAACCCTATTTCTAAAATCCAAGGGTTCTGATTTACTTGTTGCTCAAATTTATGTAGACGATATTATTTTTGGTTCTACTAACAATAAATTGTGCAAGTATTTTTCAGATCTTATGACCTCAGAATTTGAAATGAGCATGATGGGAGAATTAAAATTCTTCCTAGGACTGCAAATTCAACAAACCAAAGAAGGAATAAAGATTCACCAACAAAAATATGTCAAGGAGCTAATCAGAAAATTTGGTATGGAAAACGCTCATCCAATGGACACGCCTATGGTAACTGACAAAAAGTTGACCTTAGATGAAAATGGTAAGTCCGTAGATGAGACTACATATCGAGGTATGATTGGTTCTTTATTATATTTGACTGCAAGTAGACCTGACATTATGTTAAGCGTATGTGTCTGTGCTAGATTTCAATCATGTCCTAAAGAATCACATATGATTGCAGTTAAACGTATCTTGAGATATTTAATTGGTACATCTAACTTATATTTATGGTATCCACTTGAGTGCAATTTCGATCTAGTAGGATATTCAGACGCAGATTATGCGGGATGTTCGTTAGATAGAAAAAGTACCTCTGGATTTGCTACGTTTGTTGGACCTTGAATAATAACGTGGGGCTCAAAGAAGCAAAATTCGGTTGCGTTGTCTACTGCAGAAGCCGAATATATCGCTGCAGGACTGGTATGTTCTCAACTACTTTGGTTAAAGCAACAACTATGTGATTATGGTGTTAATATTGGTTGTATGCCTGCTTTCTGTGATAATACGAGTGCTATTGTTATTTCTAAGAACCCAGCTCAGCATTCTCATACTAAGCATATAGACATTAGACATCATTTTTTGCGTGACCATGTAGAAAAGGGCAACATTAAACTCGAATTTTGTAGTACTGACAATCAATGGGCTGACATTTTAACAAAGGCGTTAGCGAGAAGACGTTTTGAGATTTTGCGGTTTGAAATTGGTTTAATCGGTAGCAATTAAATTCATCTTATTTATTTTGTGAACCTGCGTGAGTGGCTAGAATAAGACGAGATTATATGACTGTGTCCGCATATTTCATTGCTAGTATATTTGTGTTTAATATTATATATTTTACGTGAGTATCTTGCATATTGAGTGTTTTATGGAAATTGAATAATAAACCACATATTTGCCAAATACCTATCTTATTCATTTTCCAAAATTGAGCCAAATTCTACCCATGTATACCATGTTAGCCGAAATTCTCAAATAAAATCACCTTACCATATCTCTTTATTTACCAAATTCTATCCTTACCATATCCCAACAATTAATCACCCAAGATTCCTTTTCCTACCAAAATTCAAATAAAAAAAAAAAAAAAAAAGGGAAAGAAATCAATTGGGCCGGCACACCCATGTGCCCAAGTACAAAAGCAACACAAATTCTTACACCTCATTATTACCCTCTTACACCTTTCACTTTCACCACATCAATACTCAACCAAATTTTTTTTTCTCTTCCTCTTCAACCTCACGGCACCCACAACAAACAACATAAAAATTACCCAAACCTTCAACCATCATCAATGGCTTCCACTAGATCAAAAATTTCCAAGAACCCAAACCCAAAAACTCCCAAGCCTAGTATGCCCAAAAATACCTCTTCTCCTCCCACACAACCATCACCCAACCCAAACCAAACCGAGTCCGGTGCGGGTCTTGAGGGTACGAAAAGAAGACGGTTAAATAAAGGCAAAGGTAGACTCCAAGACGAAGCTACAACCGAAGTTGCTGACACAGTTCCCGAGGCACCAACACGGGTTACATTGTGTGATTTTTCGCCTCAAGAAACATCTTCCGGGCTTGATAAACTCCGTCTCACGAAAGACGAAAGGAAGCTTGTAAACCGAGTTGCTCAGTATGGAATACACGGTGGTCGTTATTATCCGAAGGCTTGGTGTGACAAATATCGGGCTTTGGGATTCTTTACCGATTTTCTGAATTTCCAAGAATGGGAAACCGTAGCTCAGTTTTCGGGTCCTGTTTATCCGATTGAGGTAATACAGTTCTTTTCTTCTGTTTCATTAAACGATGGAGTGTTGAATGCCGTTATAAATGGCCGTTCAGTTTCGATTTCCGTGACGGACTTTTGTACTCTGTTTTCGGTTCCTGATGATGGAATCAAAATCAATCCGAGTACGTCATGGGAGGAACTGACGGACATGGCTAAGTTGGAAGTTAAGCAGTATTTTGATGTTGGGGCGTCGTTGTCGAGTTGTGTGTTGGCGGGAAGTGTGTCACCAAAATTGAAATTTGTGTTAAACTTTTTATGGAATACCGTGATTCCGCGACGGGGCGGACGTGACAAAATTGCATGCTATGAGATGTTGGTCGTAAAGCATTGGTTGGAGGGCAACCGGGTTAATTTACCTTCTCTTTTCTTTTCTCGTATTTCACAAACCGCTTTTTCGGTGACCGAAGACAAAATATATTCTACTCTTGATTTGCCGTATGGTATGTGGCTGTCACGGCTCTTAGAGTCGAAAGGAGTTGTTAATGTGAACAATTATGGGGTCGCCGTAAAAGATGAAATGTGTGATACGTTCTTGAAGTTTATGAAACTAGATGCTAATGGTCCGGAGTTGTTGTTTTTAACAAAGGGAGGTTCGGTTGGTTTACAGCCGGGTGGGGCTGATTTTTCCGGGATTGAGTCAAAATTGGATATGTTCATTGGTAGTATTATGGAGCGCTTGGACGCGCAGGACAAGAAAATTGAGACGGTATTGGACACGGTTGTTCAAGCCGTGGCAATGGGTTCTTCGAGCTCAACCCGTGACCAAGGTGGGTCGGGTGTGAGTCGTGAGATGAGGACGTGGATGAATGGTGTGGATGATCGCCTTGCTAAGTTGGAACGAAACATTATCGATTGTAAGCAAGAAGTGTATAGGCAAAGGGATCGGATGACATTCTTGGTAAGCCAAGGCGGTTCTTTGGTTAAGAGCGGAACGGAAATGCGTGAGGGGATGCGGACTATATATGATGCGACGGAGGCACTTTCGTTGAAAGTCTGGAACTTTGACGTTTGCCTTACCGCTCAAGCTACACATGTGTCTTCTTGCCTTGACCGTCTCTCCACTCTTGAGTACCGCACTAGGCCCGGTTATAAAGCACCCTAGCCTCATCCACAATGCCTTGCTTTTCTATCCTTGTTTGCTTATCTCTTAAACTATTTAACCATATTCGGCCCATTTTGGCTTGTTTAAACTGCTTTCTATTCGGCCCAATGGCACTTCACAATATATTTTGTGGTTTATAGTTTTAATTAACATTTGCACTTGATCTTGCTTGGTATATATCGTTTTATATTGCGTATTTTGCATATCTATTTCTTGCCTTGACATGTGTTATTCTAGTCGTTTCATGTCTTTGTTCTTGTCTTTTCAATGATGCCAAGAGGGGGAATAAATGATATGATTTGAGTCTTTGCTTAAGCTTGCTCCTTGTCAAGACTCGTTATCTCTT
>JAIUZE010006704.1:0-11248 GCA_022085475.1 Heliosperma pusillum
AGACTTTGTGGACTATTAGTGTTTGTTAGAATTAATTTGTGATTTGAGGAAAATGGTATAGATCTAATTTCACCCTATGGTGGTGAGAGTTGGTATCCTTGAGGAAAGTATGGTAAAATATGTTTGATGATTTTAGTGTATAAATGCTTGTCATGACTTGTATGTAAATAGTTCATGATATTCGATTGTGTAAGTTGAATGAGTTGGCTAGGACTTCTTAACTCATTAATAATTTAATCTTTTGGACTTAAAAGTGTAGTATTGTTTTGAAGACCATGCTTATGATATGTCTAAGTGGTGTAAATGAGAAGCTTTAAATGACATCTTGAGTTGCGAAATACTTTTGAGGTTAAGTGACGTCTTGTGGTTTCCTTTTGTGTGTTTGTGAGTATAGGCTTGGTGGAAAAGCTTTTGGCTATTGTTCTTGGATTTAAATATATGATCTTACCTTATGGTATCGGAGACTCGTTTGAAGTAGTAAGGTTTCGTTGTAAGTTGAACCATATTACTTGAGGATTATAGATATGAGAGAGATTCGATGATGTGATCTAGGATGGAAATACCTTGGGATGTTAATGATGATGTTTGGCTTGATGTTGTACTTTGATAATAATGAACTCGTGGGCTATAGATTTGAAAATGACCGAGTATAAGAGAGTATTTGTTAGTCTTTCAATTAAAGAAACCTTTGAGGTTGTGTTGAATATTTGAGCTAAAGGAATGTTATTATACTTGAGTTGCAATTCCGCAATTGGGAATCCGTGTGATATGAAAGGATGGATGAATTGGGTTGTAGTCGATTTTTCAAGTCTAGGTGTACCTTACTTTGATGATTGCTCGTGGTATGATGGTCCCTTGTAAGAGGCCTTTGTAAAGGAATAATTAAGTGATTTTATTATCGCATTAAGTTTGAAAGGAGAAATTTTGTGGATTAAACCTTAAACCTTTACTCGTGCCATCATTCCTTTTCATTTCCATTCTTGAATGTTTTTGTCAAGATTGATCTTTAAGAATTCGCATGCTCGTATCTTCTTTCTTACTCAGATATATTCATACCTCTACTATCTGCTTTGTCTCTTTCTTGACCTCGTTATTTTCAGCGCTCTTCTCTTGTAATCTCGTGCCTTATTTATTCTCGTGTTCTCCTTGAGATTCCTTTTCGTTTCTATCTCGTTGCTCCTTCATCTTTTCTCTGGTGGATTGGATATTCCGTTTGTAAGGCTCAGAGAATAAGCGTGATGTAATTTAAGATTCTTTAGTTAGAGTATGTGTCCTTGGATTGAGCAAATTTCATGTTGTATTTGATCATGAGAAATAAGACTTAAGCTCTAGGATGAATCCTAATAGTGATAATGTATCCTCTCTTGGTGATGTTAGATTCGGAGTTTGGTATTGTAGTGTTGTTTTGAGAATTGAGTTGATCATGATAATAGTTTGTTGATGTTGGGTATTATAACGGTTGCTTGGGATATCATTTGGGAATTAGATGTCTCTAATTGGTGGATTCTAAAAGAGACTTTGCTTTAGGGTAATTGAGTTGGTACCCAAAGTTTGAGGAGTTTTGTCATCAATGAAAATCGATTCATTTTGAGTTTTAGATGAAATAGATGATTTGAATGGTTGTTTGATTTCCAAGTGATTGGTCATTTGCGGTTTGGGATTAGTAATTCTCTTTTATTCTTAAGGAATCATAGTTTGAAATTGAGAAATGTTCGTTGCAAGCTTTGGATAATGAATGCTCGGTTGTTATGGATTATAGAGTTAGAATGGTGAACCCATTTATCTTGAGGATTAGTAACCTCCATAGTTTGCTAATGTGACTATTTATATTTGAGGCTTCGAGCGTAGTAATGATCGAATTAAGGATGTTATGGCGTATTAAAGAATCCTTATAACCGATAATGGATTGTGGATTTTTCCCTTGTCGTGAGACTTTGGATGAGGCTAGTTGAATCTTAGATAATTGTGTTTGATGCTTTGATTGTGTTTTGACTTTCGGGGATGAGAAAGTTCATTGTGAATTTAGGATAATGAGTTTGAAGTAAATTGGATTAAAGGATTTCATTGTAAGTCTCTTTCATGTGGATTGTTAGTTGTGGAGTCTACCGTGCCGATGAACCTTAGTAGATTCTAGTTGGGTTCGAATAATTGGGATTTGTTACTCGAAGTTTCGTGATTATGGAATATATTTGTAGAAATTCTGATGATTGAAAATGATGAGTTGCAAATTGGGTAAATTGCCTTCTCTTGAGGATTTAGTTTATTAGTAGAGATTTGTGATGTCGAATTCTTGTAGATCTTCCTGCCGACTTCATCGCGATCTTCCTATCCATAAGAGTTCAATTTGTTTCGTTTTAGCGTGTTTTGTATTTATGTTGTTACCCTGAATTGTGTGTGAGATGTGCGACTCGCTCTATGTACGTGTAATGTCTTGTTATTTGATTTTATCTTTGAGAAAACCTTCAAATTATCATATTGTATTTCTAATTTAACTTTTCAAAGAAGTCTAAAGATGGATTTTGTACCCTCTTTTTGGAGAAAATAGATTTCTTTCGCTTTTATATTTGGATTTTGCGTTTGGTTGGATGTTTGGACTTGTTATTGGAGACGTCTGGTGACTAGTCCTGCACTTACTAACGTTTGTTTTGAATTTCGATTTCACTATTTCGACTTTAATTTAATTTGGATAATTAGAGTTCTCGTTCGCGACGGGCACTCTTGTGATTCGTAAATAAAATTTCACACTTATGAAAATCTCTTTAAACCTTTTTCGAGAAGAACCTCGTTTCATAAATATTTCCTTGTAAAAGCTTTCTTGTTAATTTGTTAAAACCGATTTTTGTCTTTGATACATTTATTTTCTACTCTCAAGTTTCGAGGACGAAACTTTTTAAAAGGAGGGGTGATTGTAACACCCGGAAATGTACCCTATTTTTCTAGTAGAAATATTTTACGAAATCTTTTCATCAAATTTAAGTTTTCATATAGAATTTTATGTTCCGAGTCGAATTTAGAATTTCCGAGTTCGTATTTGGAATTTCCGCGAGATTCCATGAGAATCCCGTTTTAAGTCGTCTTTGACTTTTCTTGACTTTTAAGTCGTCTTTGACTTTTCTTGACTTTTAAGTCGTCTTTGACTTTTCCTGACTTTTGAGCCGCCTTTGACTTTCGTTGACTTTTCCGACTCACCATTTACTTATACTCCCTCCTAACCCTAACCTAATTCATTCACACAACGCAACATCTTCTTTCTTCCTCACTAAGAAACCATAAAACCTTGCCTCCATTTTCAATCCGTCTTTGAATCGCCGTATCTTCTTCGTTTCTTGTTGAAATTCTCGTAAGTTCGTCTTATCCTTCCCCTCTTACCTTCCTCTATCCGTTTTGATATTATAATCATCGTCTTTCTCGCTTTTTAAATTATCCGTCTTTCTCAAGGTGAATGATATTCATCTTTTATTATGTAATTGTATGTAGGTGGAGACTAGGAAGGTTTAGAAACCGTTTAAAGACGCTAAAAGGTAATGGTGAAGGGTTACTCGATATCATTTACGTGTTTTATGTGATTTCTAGGATAGAAACCGTATGTAGATTATGGTTAGTAAGCTTATGACTTGTATTGTTGTTGATGGATGTTGTTCGTTGTTAATTGATATGAGAATTGATGATTTGTAATGATAAATGAGGTTTTTGTTGTTGATAACATGTCGATTTTTGTTCGTCCTTGAATCCCGTGAAGGACGCAGGCTGCGTTGGGGGACGCAGGCTGCGTCGTAGGACGCAGGCCGCGTCACCCGCTGCCAACAGAATTTTTCCTTCACTGACCCCTTTTTGTAAAATGATCATATCTCCTTCGTTACTTGCTTGTTTTAGGCGTGTGACATCTCGTGGCACGCGTAGAGGGTTAAGCTATCACCGTCTGACCTGAATTTCTGCATCCCATATCTAGAACTCTAGTTATGACCGTTTTAAGGGGACCCTTGTTTTCGTTGGTTTCCAAACAATGTTGTTTTGGAGAGGTGATCTATGTTTTTATTCATTATGCTTCATAAACTTGTTCTAATGCTTATGTATCATGTATTAACTCATTTTTATCATATTTAAACTTATATGATTCCCTATTCTCATGTTTTGTGACGGTTTTTGTTATGTTCCCACTTTGAGTCGGTTTTTACAAATGATACGGTTTGAGCACTATTTTGTCTTGTGCTTTGTACTTTCATTCCCTTGGCTACCTTCCCGTTCGTAAGGCTGGAATGTCGGAACGGAGAGGTATCCTACTGCTTAATTGCATGTGTTAGTGGGCATACGACGACGTTGTTGGGAGTTGAACGCATTGCGTTGATCGACCCGGCCGTCAAATGTTGTGTACTTGTGAGGTGGTGTTATTTGCATGTAGCGTACCGCTTGTTATGAGGCTTGTGCTCTCTTCCGCCTCTTTCGTGAATTGTTCTACCGAATTTGGGGTACTCGGCGTCTATGAGCGACCGAGTCTTGGATGCGAAACGTTTTATCGCATGTCGAATCGGAACACGTTTTTTCTGAGAGTCTGGCCAGGTTTAGACTAGGACCGGATATTTATATCGTCGTGCTAACATGAGAAATTAGTCTACATATAACGAAATTTCCATCGTGTATGCGTTCAGGGAATGCTTATCTATCTCGTGGATGCCTTTTTTAATGCATACTTGCTATGTACACGGTGCTAGTGCGTTTCATTTACCGTGAGAGATGTCGTCTTTGTGTCGTTGTGTTTGGATGCGTGATTACATGATTGATTATTCATGGTCATTGCATGACTTGGCATGGTTTGTTTGTCAAGTCTCAATCTTATCAAACGTATACCGCTAACGGTGAGATGTAAGCCCTAGTGAGCGTATTCGGTTGCCCAAGAGTGTCTTCCCCGAGTCTTTGCATATCATGATGGATTAGGACTTGTAACTCTTATGCTCTTATCATTATATATTGAATTGCCTATCTATTCTTATCGTATTTCATATGTATATCTATATATGCATGCTTCTATTTTGTATTTCCTGTTATGTACGTTTAATGTGATATGGCTGGGAGAACCCGGAGTTAATCCCCACTGACTATTGCGTTCATGTTTTTCATGGATGAACATGTTGCTTGATTTGGATGGATTTTTGCGTATGCTATTTTGGGTTCAGGTGTGAGCTAGCGGGCGTTGTCCCTAGAAGTTTCACCTCTAGACGATTTTAGCTTATTTGCTAAACACTTTTATGTTGTTAATATTTGGAGAGATTACGTCTTTTATCTTGTAGTATTTTGTATTCGGTTTGTAAATTGACACTCCTCGTATACTTATCTTGCATGTATAAAGGTTTTTAAAATACCGTATTTCCGCTTATTAAATCGCATACTTGTATGTTTATTTCCGCATTCGCGAGGGTTGTCACATAGTCAATGTATTTGACTAAAAGGTTAGTCAAATGTGATGATGATACGATTATTTAATAACGATTAAATAATGTTAGCTGGTAATTGAATATAAAATGTTATATTTAATCAATGTATATAATGTTGGTCTAAACTAAATGTAAACTGTTATATTTAATTTGGCGGATATGTATTACACGATATTATTATGGTGTATTGGTCCGGCATTACTCGGTTTATGTGACGGTCGATTACTAGTAATAATTAGAATACATATTACATAATATACATATTAAATTATATGCTAACTACCTAATATAGGTGGAGATAAATAAGGAAACTAGGGTTTTTTGTTTTTGATTCCTTCCTCTTGTTGTTTTCACGGCACAAGTAAAAGAAGTAGGAGAAAAAATAAAACCCTAGTCTACACTCTAATCTCACGGCACACCTAGGGTGAAAAGAGAAGAAAAATTTTGATTTTTGATCTCTCTAATTCATCTTCATATTCATCATCAATATACACACAAAATTAGAAGTAATTTTGGGTATTCGTTCTAGCACGACGAAGGCATTTCTTGAACCATCTTGGGTGTTATCGATTAGGAGAATACCTACTTTGGTATTTGTTCTTAGGCCTTTTACTAGGACCGAAGGTTATTTCTTAATCTCTTGTTTATATTATGCAATTTCATTTATGACTAGAAATTCATATAGTTATAATTTCATTATAATCCGAAAATTTTAAAGGGAAGTATACCGATATTTCCCACAAGTGGTATCAGAGGATTTGGCTATGAAATTATTTTATATGTTTTCATATTTGATGAAATATCAGATTAGAAATTTTTGTTTTGTTTTTTTTGTTTTTTTGTTTCGGCTGAAAGAAGAAAAAAAAATTAGGGTTTGTTTTTTTTGGTACTGTTCACGGCCAGGAAAAAAAAAATAAAAAAATTTGGTACTGTTCACTGCACTCTTCAGCCGTGAAGAAAAAAAATTTTTTTTGCCTTGTTTTTTTTGCCTTGTTTTTTTTCCTTTTTGATTCATATATGTTGTTGTTTTAATATGTTAAGATAATAATATAATGAATTAGTTGATATTTTGATTTAATGAGGATTAAATTGAAATGAAAATGGAATTTGTTTGGATGTTAAAGAACATTCATTGTGCTAAATTTTTCGATATGAATATACAAAACAATTATGATTAGTTGAGTATTTTGATAATCGATTAATCATGATTTGGATATTCATCTTAAAAGGTTAATTTGAATCATCTAGTTTGTATCAATGTTTAATAATGATTAGATGTTGAATGTTTGTACCGATCTAGTTATATTAGCATTATCAAATTAAAAAGATTAATTTGTTTTTGTTTTGTTTTTCTTAAAAACCGAAAAAAAAAAAAAAAAATTTGTACATGCTACTTTTCACGGGTACTGTTCATCCGTGAACAGTGAAAAAAAAAATTTATTTTTACTTTGTTTTTGTTTATTGCATTATAAAGATAATGTATGTTGGTTGTTGTTGTGAAAAAGTTTACAATGATAGATACCCTATTATTCTAAAAAGGTTTAAAATAATGTTGAATTTAATTTATGTTATACACGATAATATGAATTAAATTGGATTATGGTTGATTAAAATTGTTGTGTACAATTAAGGAATTGTCACATAATTTTGATCATTTAAAAGGTGGTTTAGATAAATTAATCATCATAATTAATGAATTATGTTTTGAATGTTTAATTTATTTTGTTGATGCATTTTCTATTTTGTTGAATGAATGAATGAATGAATGAATGGATGAATGGATTATTTTGGTATTTTTACAAGAGGTTGTAATTTGTATTGCTTAGTGTGGCCTTAGTAAATTGTGTTATAGATTGTGTTATCGTAATGATGGTAACATAGTCTTTGATATATTTTGAGATCTTGAATCTCCCCTTTGTAATCTTTAATTATAATTTTTAAATTAGAATGTAAATAGGTTTATATTTTGTAATTTTTATAAATTGTATTTTTGAGAAGACCAAAGATGGAGATCGGATAGCTCACTCCCGCTACATGGACCAAGATGGAACATCAAGTCAAGTTTCTAGGGTCCATAAGGATGGATTCCAAAGTGTAATTTTTGTTCTATTTTGATAGGATAGGCCACACTAGGACTTAGTACTTTGTTTTTCATTTTTCCGTTCTTATTGTTTTACTTTTGCATGATAGTTATTGCATCATATTCCGCCTAAACCAAACCACCTACTACTACTAAATTGCATGAAAATTGACTCATATAGATTGTATGTTAATTATCATGGACATCCAGATGTCACTCACAATTCTAAAAGCTATCATCTTAAATTATTCATTCTCATAATGCTAGATCATTCGTTCACTTAAATGAATAAAATTAAAGCTGATGGACCTTCCTCTAAAACCTAAAATTGAGATTAGTCTTTATAGGGAAAACTGCTATGAATCCCTTCTCCGTCGGTAGGCATATAGGACCTTACTCTCCAATGACCCCTTCTACGTTGGGTAAGTAGTATGTGGTGACCTATTTTACCTCAACATTATAGTCCGAGTAATATCTCGTGGTTATGATGGACTAAAGATAGAATTTACAGAAATTTATCGACCAGGAATTCTAAAAGTAGAATTAGCCAAGAAGTTGGCTTATCAATTTACAGAAATTGAGTCTTGGGATCATTTATATAATACTTGAGGGAGGTCAATTGTATAAATGCAAGAGTCTTCGCATTAATCGGTTTTGCATTAGACTTAATTAAAACGATGAAAATGCTTATTATGTTTTATCACCTTTCTCGCAGTGTAGCATTCAATTTACATCGATAAAACTGTTATAACAAATGGCTGGACATGCTGATGCCCCTATGCCAAGTGCCACGCTCGCACGCGAATCCTGGCTTAAGATGTTCATGGACAATATGAATCAGTACACGCGACTGAAGAATAACGGGTCCAACTTTGCGGACTGGGAGGCTTCATTACGGAATGCTGCCATAGCTGACGGTAAGCTCAAGTACTTGACTGAGCCACTACCGCCTAACCCAGGCCCCAATGCAGGAGCCAATGAATCACTTGCTTATAGTGATTTCGTAATGGAGGCGGGTGCGATAAAGAACGTACTCATCTTTTCAATGGAATCCAATTTGCAAAGACGATTCATTGCCCAAGGTGCAAACAAGATTTTCACTACGCTCAGTAACGAGTTCTCAAAAGCACCGCAGATCGTTATGTATGAGCTTACCACTCGCTTCTTTGAAGCGAAACTCTAGAAGGGCCAACCGGTTAGCCCGCACATTCTCGATATGATCGAGAATCTCGAAAAACAGGAGGCACTTGATTGGAAAATAAAAGAGAGCGTGGTCATTGACCGCATGCTTCATTCACTTCATGATGGTTTTGCCCAATTCAGCGCAAATTACTATATGAATGATTTGAAGAGAAATCCTCATCAGCTACACTCACTTCTCATAGAGACTGAGAAGGATCTGAAATGGAGTGGGAGCCTGAAACAAGACGTTCTCATGATTGCAAACAAGGGTAAGGGTAAGGGCAAAGCTCAGGCCGACCTAGCTGTAGGGAAGCCGAAGTTTAAGAAGCCAGGAAAGGGCAAGAGTGGGCCTGGTGAGACTAGCAGTAGCTCACAAGGCAAGACAAAGAGCAAAGAAAACATGGAGTGCCACCATTGCCACAAGACTGGGCATTGGAGGCGGAACTGTCCCATGTATGCTGAAGACGTAAAAGCAGGCCGCGTCACTCCTGTTGGTATGTCTTCTTTTATTCATATGATTGAGATTAACCATGCAAGCTTTGGAACTTGGGTACTTGATACTGGTTGTGGTTCTCATCTGTGTAATCATTTGCAGGGCCTAAGAAACATCAAAACTCTCGAAAAGGGTGATGTAGACCTGCGAGTGGGGAATGGAGCAAGAGTAGCTGCCGTTTCAGTGGGAACATATGTAATCCAACTCCCAAGTGGATTTGAATTATTTTTAAATAACTGTTACTATGTACCCAATTTATCTAAAAACATTATTTCTGTATCCGTTCTCGATAAAAACGGTTTTTCATTTGTAATAAAGGATAATAGCTGTATTTTCTCCTTTAACGAAATGATTTATGGTAAAGCAGTTTCCATGAATGAGATTTATGTTTTAGATCAAACCACAGAAATATTGCATGTGAGTAATAAAAAGGTAAAGGTTGGTGACCAAGATCAAACCTATCTATGACATTGCCGTATGGGACACATAAATGAAAAACGCGTGAAGAAGCTCATTGACAATGGGATTATCTCCCCATTTGACTATGAATCATTTGACACGTGTGAATCATGTCTCATAGGCAAAATGACTCGAATTTCCTTCAAAGGTGTTGGAATGCGCGCTGCTGACCTATTAGGACTCATACATACTGTAACAACCCGAAAAGTACCCAATTTTTCTAGTAAAAATATTTACTAACACTTTTCAGCAGACTTAAGTTTTTAAAATAGAATTTATTGTTTCGAGTCGTATTTTGAAATTCCGCGTTCGTATTTGGAATTTCTGAGAGATTTCATGAAAATCCGTTTTTAGTCATCTTTGACTTTTCTTGACTTTTAAGTCGTCTTTGACTTTTCTTGACTTTTTAAAGTCGTCATTGACTTTTCTTGACTTTTAAGTCGTCATAAACTTTTCTTGACTTTTAAGTCATCTTTGACTTTTCTCGACTTTTAAGTCGACTTTGACTTTCGTTGACTTTTCCCGACTCGCCTGGTAAGTTTGAAGACCGAAATTTTATTTAAAAAAATAATATTTTTGATTTATTTTTATTTAGATTTATTAAGATTTATCATAATTTAATATAATTATTTTGAATTTATTCGGAATTTAAAGAATAACGTTTACGGTTTTAACCGAACGTCATTTAACTATTCCCGACGCATCGTAAAGCGCGCAACAAAATCGAAACTCGACTTTTGCATGAGTCACGCGGCCATGTCATCGTTTTCCACTCACGATTGGATATTTTAATTGATTCGATTAAAATAATACAAATATCTTAGATATTTGTTACTTTATCGATCCGTCAACGGAAATTACGCAAATCGATTACAAAACAGACCCGATTCATCTCAAACCACACGGCTCCTTTCTCCTCTCTTAGGCTTGATATTTTCATTATTTTTGATTACAATATCATAATATCTAGATATTTAGTTTAATTAACTTAATATCGAATCATATTTAATCGATTACCGTAATATAATTATTAAACGCGAGTCAATTCCGTAACAACAATTTCAAAACCCGACTCATTATTTTGTCTATAAACACACGGCTCACCCAACCCACTTTACTCACTAACAACTTTTCATTTTACAATAAATCAATTTAAGATCAAAATATCACTTTCTTTAATCGTTCTTGAGCGTTCTTCGTGTTCTTCATCCGTTCTTCATCGTTCTTGAGCAAAATCCTCATAAAATCTTCATTTCTTAATTAAATCCGTCCTAAATTATAATTCTAGAATCTCCTCTTCGCTCTCCATCTTCTAGTACGGTTTATTTTCAATTCCGTCAAAAATCGTTTTCAACATTTAATTATGGAAAATTAAGTTTAAGTTCTAATAATGTTTTTCTTGTCATTTCTTATAGGGGAAGATTTTGAAGACGAGTTTGGAGACTCGTATATTTTGGGTGAAGATTAGTAGGAGGGTTTCTTGGTTTATACTTCTTATTTTGGTGCTAATTGACGTGTCTAGCTAAGGTAACGATTCCGAGTTACTCGACGGATATATGTTACATAGCTTTTGTTTTCTTTAGTTTTGGTTCATCTTTAGTTTTT
>JAIUZE010006708.1:0-12897 GCA_022085475.1 Heliosperma pusillum
ACAGACAAATATTGACTTTTGTGAATCTCGATAGTTAGAGAAGGAAACAAAAACTAGGGATCTTACGAAGTACTCCGTATTTTTTAACACTTCTTAAAATAACTCTAATTAAGAATGAGTAGTATGGAGTACTTTTTAAAAGATAAGTGACATAAAAAGTCCAAAAATTAAAAAGTTCAGAAATTGTCTGACCTGTGCCAATTGTCATGGCTATTTGTGTGAATTTTTCAATTTTTTGGTCTAATTTAAAGTTTGGCTGTCAGACAAGTAGGTGTCGAATATACGACACAACAGCTAAGTAAAGTGTTGGAGTAACATAGTCATGAACCCATCATGCAGGCCGAATTAGACTCATCGTTATTTGTTTTGACCAGATATATACCATTGCATAAATTGGATTCCAAATTGGTAATCGTTGCTTGCTGTATTATAACAATGCATAGCATGAACCATGAGGTATATATTTAGAAGCAGCAGAGGTTGTTTGGAATAATTGGTTGAAGAGAATCATCACCACTGACCAACTTGCACTGAAATCTTATCAATTCAGTGGTGAACTGTGACAATGTGAGATTGTGTAGTTAAAACATTTATTAACGCTTTGCATGATTCATTAATCAATTCCTAATTAGATGGAGTACGTTATCAGATATTGTGCAGTCAAAGAATAAATCATCCCGCAGATTTATTTAGATGCTGTTGTTAGTACATGCAAATCACCAATATAAAATTATAGATATAATGGTTTCGAAAGGTTTGGTGCCCCGTCCCGTCTGGCTATTTCTATTTACATTTAAATTTTATTTTATATAAAATATACTGGCTTTTAATTTGTCTAACTTTATTTATTTATCATTTATAATACTCCATCCGTTCCCAAATATAAGACATTTTAGAAAATGCACACATATTAAGGATTAAGGAATTAGATTAAAAACACATAATAATTGTACAATTAAATCCATCATTATCACAACTTCTAGGAAATTGAGAAAGTAACAAAATAATAATTTTATGTGTACATAACCGTAGTCACTTTTCATTTTTTTTAGTCAACTTTAAGTAAAATTAATGCAACCACTCTTAATAAAAATTAATTAATGGATGAATAGCTAGTTCCCAATTAATGGATGATATACTAGCTAGTTCCCAAAATGCCTTATATTATGAATTTTTGAAAAAAAAAAATCAAAATTCCTTATATTTGAGAAAAGATGGAGTATACTGTATATACTCTCTCTGTTTTTTTTATATATGAATTTCTACATTTCGAGACACTCATTTCTCTATTAAATATCTCTCAATATATAAATTTAAATATAATGATATGTACTAGAGGTGATCATGGGCCGGGTCGGGTCGGGTTTGGGCCGGGCCGTCACATAAAATTAGGCCCAAGAGTGCGGGTCGGGTCGGGTCGGGCCATATGTGTGGGCCATTTTTATTGGCCCAAGCCCGGCCCATGCGGGCTTAAAGCGGGCTTCGGGCCAATTCGGGCCGATTCGGGCCAATAATATTCACTCTTCAAATGACTTTAGAAATCTCATTATATAACTAGATATTATGTCATAAAAAAATTTTAATACTAAATTATGTGATTTGATGAATATTGTCGATGTAAGCAGTAGGAACGTAGCTTAACAAACGCATTAGTGAAATGTGCATGTACGTAGTATTGTTACGACAAGTTTTCAACAAATGAACTTAACGTAACATGAAAAACTAGTGAAATGTGCATGTATAATACTATTTAGATATTACTAATTTAAGCAAATAACATTTTTTCCCTCATCTCAAGAAATTATTTATTTAAAGTTAGAGATGAGAAGAAGACAAAAGGGAAAGACTTATGATTAATTAAGTGCACAATTTTCAGCAGTACAAAACTCCTAATGTACTTCCGACCTTTAGTATTTCATTACGGTGTTGTGCAGTTCTACTGTGAATTGATATTTGTTCTTTAGGCTAAAATTTTAGGCTTGTCATAATAATACAGGTAAATAGATTACTACTCCTCCGTAGATGCCAGTTGGTTTATTAAATCTATTAAAGTTTGCATATGTTCGGGTCGGGCCGGGCCAAAATTCGGGCCTTGAGGTCGGCCCAAACCCGGCCCAATTATTTGATTCGGGCCATGGGCTTTTCGGGCCGTGGGCTTTTCGGGCCAAAATTCAAGGCCCAAGCCCGATGAAAAATCGGGCTGGGCCGGGTCGGGCTAGCGGGCCTGGGCCATTTGATCAGCTCTAATATGTACTCTCATATGAAAGAGTTTTTCGTAAGGAATTTAATGATATCATTTTTATAATTTTTGAATAAATATATTTTTCGAAATGTTTATAGTCAAAGGCTTACTTCGAAAAAGCAAAACGTCATATATAAAAAAACGGAGGGAGTACTTTTTTTATGACATATATGAAATTATGATGAGATGTAAAATTAATAAATTATGAGACACATTTAGTACTCCATTTGTCAATATTATTACATTCACAACCTCTTATATTAGTAGTTTTAGTACTATTACGTTCACTACTCGTGTTATTATTGTGCCTTTTACCACTCTCGCTATTTTTGCGGTTATATTCATTATTCCCGTTGATTTTATCAAGCTTATATATTCAAATAAGTAATTGTTTTTTCCTTAAATCGATTGGCTAGCTAATTGCTAGTTCTTAACTAACTCTTTCTCGCCGAGCTTTCAAACCAGTCAAATAAGTAATTTTTTTCCTTAAATCGATTGGCTAGCTAATTGCTAGTTCTTAACCAACTCTTTCTCGCCGAGCTTTCAAACCAGGATCCACGTCTACATTATACTTCAACGAGCGGGTCCGGACCGCAGACCCTTTGGCCTCAGAATCACACTCTGACTTTGACTTCGCTAACTGTCTTTTGATTGACGAAACTAACTCACAGTTTTGGGCAAGAAGGGATTCGAACCCCCGACACCGTGGTTCGTAGCCACGTGCTCTAATCCTCTGAGCTACAGGTTTCGTCGCTTCGGTGAATCACTTGAGCCCTGATACATTTTCGGTGCCATGGAGCTAGACCAGTGAGCTATTACGCTTTCTTCAAAGGATGGCTGCTTCCAACCCAAGTTCCATAGCTTTAGCTCCGCTATCCCAATCATGATTTTCCTACTCCCAAAAGGGAAAGGCCCTTCCCTTCGGGGTTGATCAATGGGCTAGGGTGGCCCCTATTTCGCCTTACCAACCCCAGGGAAACTCCGAATACATGCCTAGATCGATAGTGCAGACAGAATTTTTGGGTGCTAAGATCCAAAGTCGAGAAGGAAACAGCCCAGATCGTACGCTAAGGTCCTTTGGCTTCCGGTGCTGGCTGAATTTGAGCTGTAGGGTTTGGAATCTTTCTTTTCCACCGAGCTGAGTTCATCCCTAAAGAGAGTTCCTCTGGTTGCAGTGGGAGTTGAGTTGCGTGCCATACTTTATCTCGTTATTACTACTGTTATTTTCATTACATTCGTGGTTGCTACTGTTACTTTCACTAAACCCGGCGTCATTGTTCTTACTTTCACTACTTTCACTACTACCACACTTAATACTATTAATTTCACTACTCCGGCTACAACTACTATTACTTTCACTAAACCCACGACTATTATTGTTACTTACTAATTGTATTAGACTTATATATGTATTTAAATAAATATATTATATATTTGATTAGAATGAATTTAAATGTGTCCATTATTTTTCACTATCCTGCAGCTACTACTATTATAATAAAATCATATTGGTATCACATGATGTCATAATTTTTAATTAAGGAAAGTCATGTGATTTTTTTACATAATATTCATACATTCCAAATGAATTGGTAGTTATACTTATAACTTTTAGTTGTACTAGTTTTAAACCCGCGCAAACAATGCACGAGTCATAATAACATGCGCTCTTATCGATACAAAAGCATATAAAGAAGCGTGATTAAATATTCTATGACGTAATATAAATAAGCTTGTTGTAGATATTCGATATACGTATGATTTAAGTTACTACTCCGTATTCACTAACATATAAAGTATGTTACAAAGTGTGATAATGAAATTAATTTACATGTTAAATACAATTTACGACAACAAACATAATTAAGATGAAAATGGATATAATTTTAATAGAGTCTATATTTTCTTCATCTAATATATACTCTATACTATATCAACTATACTATTTTGATTTCTTTCAAAGAAATTATGATGTCATGGAATTCGTTTATGCATTTATAATGATGAACTTACGGGGTATATGCTGAATCTTTGTCCTTGTTTTATTTTATTTTATGTGTTCTTTCACTTTGAATTCGTTTATGTGATTTTTTTTTAAAAAAATTCCATTCAATTTTGTTACATGCATCGTCAATTTGATGATTAATTATTTTATAAAAATTAGCGAATATCATATCTAATAGTTTTTTTATTTTATTTTAATACAATTATGAAATTTATGTATGATATAAGATGATGTTCATAATTGTAATTCTGTTACTTTTATGATATAAAATATAAAATACTTTTACCATATTGTAATTGTTAAATGATAGGATATTTGCAGTCTTGTAAATCAAGTATGAATTTTAAAATAATTATATTGCCTGATTTCCAAATGATTACAAACAATCATTATATACAAGAAGATTCCTATGTTAGCCGAAATACTATCCTAATACAGAGGATTCTAATTACTATAAACTAGCAACTAACCACTAGGAAATAGGTAACAAATGTACACTAAATATGGGCATAATACAAACAGAATAATTGACATATTCTAAAGAATAGTTGACATATTCTAATATCCGCCCTTAGTCGAAGCGAGAGGAGCACGGACGCTGAGACTAGAACGGAATTCATCGAACAGAGCTTTAGGCAGGCCTTTAGTAAATATATCCGCATATTGGTAGCGTGACGGAACATGAAGAACCTTGAACTGTCCAAGATCAACCTTTTCCCGGACAAAATGTATATCGATTTAGTTCGTTGATGATTAACCGGGTTACCAGATAAGTAAATAGCTGAGACATTGTCACAATAAACAAATGTCGATGTACGAGTTGGGCAGTGAAGTTCAAGTAAGAGATTACGAATCCAACATGATTCCGCAACCACATTAGCAACCCCACGGTACTCAGCTTCAGCATTAGAGCGCGAGACGGTAGCTTGTCGTTTAGAGGACCATGATATCAAATTGTCACCCAAATAAACACAGTACCCGGAAGTGGAGCGCCGCGAATCCGGGCAGCCACTCCAGTCGGCGTCACTGTACGCAACAAGGGACGCGGTGGACGAAGTGAAAAGATGCAGTCCATAATGTGACGTACCTCGGAGATAGCGAATGATCTGTTTGAGCGCACCATAGTGAGCTTCCCGAGGATCGTGCATATGTAAACAAACTTGCTGTACCGCGTAGGAAATATCAGGTCGCGTAAACGTTAGATAATGCAGGGCGCCAGCTAGGCTACGGAAAAGAGTGGGCTCCGCAACAGGGGGCCTGCATCGGCACCCAATTTGGGCATAGTGTCCACGGGTGTTTGAGCTGCCTTACACGTCGACATATGAGCTCAGGTAAGGATGACTTCTACATATTTCTTTTGATGGAGGAAGAGGCCCTTGGCATGACGGATAGCAGCTATACCAAGAAAAAAGTTAAGCGGCCCAAGGTCCGTCATTGCGAATTCAGCCTGGAATAGAGCCATAATTCGATCCCGGAGAGCAATAGTAGACGTGGTTAATATAATATCATCGACATAGAGAAGTAAATAGGCCATATCAGTACCATTACGATAAATAAATAGAGAATTATCGGTTGTACTATGAGAAAAACCAATGGACGAGGCATAAGTAGCAAACCATTGGTACCATGCGCGGGGCGCTTGTTTGAGGCCATAAAGGGACTTCTTGAGAAGGCACACATGATCGGGTTTGGTTGTATCACGGAACCCGGGTGGCTGGTACATAAAGACCGTTTCAGCAAGGTGTCCATGTAAAAAGGCATTCTTGACATCAAGTTGATGAATAAGCCATTGTTTGGACACAGCCAGACTAAGTACGGTCCGAATAGTCGCGGGCTTAACCACGGGACTAAAAGTCTCATCACAATCAACTCCTACCTGTTGAGACCTGCCATTGACAACAAGTCGAGCTTTGTATCGCTCCAAATCACCATTAGCTTTAAATTTATGTTTAAACAACCAAATCCAACGAGTAATATTGACAATATGAGGCCGAGGCACAAGTACCCAAGTCTTAATCTTCATGAGCGCGTCAAATTCGTCTTTCATAGCGAGTTTCAGTTTGGGTCATTAAGTGCAAGAATCGGACTCTTGGGTATGGGTGACAAAGTGGTAGTAGCACATAAATCAAAGACGGGTTTTGGTTTGACTATGCCATGTTGAGCGCGGGTGGTCATCTGGGGTGAGGTAGGAGGGGGAGTAGAGGGTGGAGAGGTAGCAGTGGCCGAGGCAGTGGCTGGTCCAGGGGAGGTCGTAGCAGGGCCAGGAGAGGCGGGGGACTGATGCGAAACAGGGGAGTGGGTGACCTGGTTCGGAGTAGGGGAGACAGTAGGTGTAGCTGTCGGGTGGGGCATAGAGGTGGCTATTTGGTGGGCCATATAGGGCGATGGGTCATTGGTAGCAAGAAAGTGATAGGATGATAGTGGCAATTTTTTGTGTTGGTCAAAAGGGAATACCGATTCATCAAATATCATATGTCGAGCTATAATGACCTTGTTAGTAGCCAAGTCTAAGCATTTGTAGCCACGGTGATTGGATGGGTAGCCGAGAAACACGCACCGGGTGGCACGGGGTTCGAGTTTATGGATAGACGAGGGGGGTTTGTGTGGGAATCAAAGGCAGCCAAAGGTCCGTAAATAGGAGTAGGTAGGTACACGGTGGTAAAGGCTAGATGTAGGGGAGACATTGTGGTTCGCTTTGCTAGGTAAGATGTTGTGAATATATGTGGCCATGGCAAGGGCGTGATGCCACAAGGAGGGAGGCATACGAGCGTGAATTAGGAGGATGCGCATGGTGTTATTAATGGTACGTATCTTGCGCTCCGCTTTCCCATTTTGAGGTGAGGTATGTGGGCATGAAAACCGAAAAAGCATTCCATGTGACTCAAAAAATTTATGGAAAGGGGAATTGTCATATTCACGGCCATTGTCGCATTGTAGAGTTTTAGGAGAGGCAGAGAATTGTGTTTTAACCATGTTATAAAAGGTAGTAAAAATCTGATACACATGTGATTTGTGGGTGATCGGGAATGTCCATAAGAAATTTGTGTAATCGTCAAGAAACAACACGTAGTAACGATGGTTAAGGGTACTTAAAACAGGTGAAGTCCATAAATCCGTATGCATAATGTCAAAAGGAGCAACAATGGTGGATAACGACGTAGAAAAAGGTAATTTGATATGCTTTCCTATTTGACAAGAATGACAAATAGATAAATTGTTCATGGGACGACACGACAAAGTTTTATTAGTACATAAAGAATTAAAAATGCTAGAGCCGGGATGACCAAGACGGTCGTGCCAAGTAGTAGACGGAATGGCGGTGAAAGCTTGTGGGTAGGAGACGGTGGGCTGGTTCGTGGTGTGTAAAGGGTAGAGGTCCCCCGTGCTATTGCTTCTCATAATCGGCATCCCCGTCTTGAGATCCTTCACAGTGAAACCAAAAGGGTCAAACTCGACAGAGACATGATTATCGATAATGAATTTGCTAACCGAGACCAAATTTTTAATGAGGTTAGGTACATGGAGCACATTTTTTAATAGGAAGGGGGGGGGGGGGGGGTTAGGGAATCAAGAGTCATTGCACCAGAACCATGAATTGGAATTAAATCACCATTTCCGACTCCTATATGACGGGAAGTACTCAAAGGAGAATAAGACGAGAGTTTACCATTATTGGAGGCCAGGTCATGTGAGACGACGCACATGTGTCCATATAATAGTTGTCATCCGGTTGTTGCAAAGAGAGAGACTGCATCATTGCCGCAATATCTGTCGGCACAAAAGCTCCAGGGGCCGAACTAGTTCCTGGCTGCGCAAAGAAAGCCTGTCCATCGTGATTTGGTCGCGGCCATAGAATCCCCTGTTGCGCCCTGCTAGGAGGAGCAGGTCATCCAGTCGTTGGGTAAGGGCACGGAGGAGCACCCCAACCTTGCTGCGGAGACGACGACCACGCGTTGAAAGGAACCCACGTCCACGTGCCCTGCTGTTGGGAACTCCCACCACGACTGGTACTGTTATTGCGACCCGAATTGTTTGAATTACCCCCGGTGTTCTTCCCACGATTCTGACCGCGATGATTATTGCGTCCTCCCTTGCCCCTGTAATTATTAGAGTTTGAGTTATTTCCACCACCCTTAGAGGTGGTCGCGTTCGTCTGGGTTTTGGAATCCGACTCCTTTGACGAGTGAGACGCAAGGAGGGTTGTGTCTGCCGTGGCAGGGGTAGCCGTGATACGCTGATTACTTTCTTCAAGAGCGAGCATAGACCGTGCCTTGTAGAAAAGGGGCAAGGGATCAGCCTGTTGAATGATGGTGGCAATACTCTTGTACCCTTCCGAGACATGAGTGACTAGTTGGAGCACCAGTCGGATTTCGGAGACAGGAGAACCAACATTAGCGAGTTGATCCGCAAGCATTTTCAACGCTTGGCAGTACGACGACACATTCGGGTAATTGTCCATGTGAGTATTGGTGAATTGTTGCTCTAACATGACGGCCCGAGAATGTTTATTGTCGTTGAAAATATCCTTCAGACGATCCCATGCTGCTTGAGCAGTGGAGCCGGATTCGAGAATCGTATGAAGGAGGTCAACGGAGATGGTTCTATAGATCCATTGCTTGACTATAACATCGTCGAGACGCGTCCAGGTTGCATTCTTGTTAATCACCGTGTCCTTAGGAGGGACAAGATGGTCGAGCACGTCAAACGCACTAGCCGTGTTGAGGAACAACTCAGCCCAGGATGCGTAATGAACGTTCTCGGTTTCAAGCGTGATTTGAACATAATTTTTGATGTTCGAGACAGGGTATGCATGGTGAAAGGTAGATTTGGAGGTTTGAGGGACGTCGTTTACCATGGTGATGTGAGGCAAAGGAGAAAGATGAAGATGTTAGAGAGCGGAAGAGTAAAGATCGAGGTTAGGGATTGATACCATAAAATAATTATATTGCCTGATTTCCAAATGATTACAAACAATCATTATATACAAGAAGATTCCTATGTTAGCCGAAATACTATCCTGATACAGAGGATTATAATTACTATAAACTAGCAACTAACCACTAGGAAATAGGTAACAAATGTACACTAAATATGGGCATAATACAAACAGAATAATTGACATATTCTAAAGAATAGTTGACATATTCTAATAATTTTCATCTTATTGCTTTTATTTTTTTATTTTTTTGTCAGTCGAGTTCTCTAGATATTAATTTTCTACTAATTTTTATCATCAAGTTTGTGATTATGATTATGGTTATAATTTTGATATTTTATTTTGCAAGATTTTTTTTCTATGGAATGACATTTTAGGTCGATTCCTACTGGTTGAAATATAAGTTTTTATTGATTTTTTTGTAATTATTTAATTTATAATTTTTTTAAAATTTATTTAACATATGTATAGCGTGTATCGATTTCTTTTCATTTAATATATGTGCATTTTAATTTTTAATATATGAATATGAATGTATGTACATTTTAACATGTGAAAAGGTGTACCAATTGTGAAATGAGGAATCGAAAATAAAAAGACCCTAAAAAAGAGGAACCCAGGTTTTTTTTCATTGAATTGTCAATTTTTTTTCCATAAATTGAGGAACCAATAGGAGCTCTCCAATTGTTTCCTCTTTTATATATATAGTAGATATCGATGATGAATGGTTTCTAATACCATTTTGAGAATTTTTTTGGTTCTACGATAGTATGGATTTGCGTAGTTTCGACTCTTGGCAGCTAACTATATTGTCGCTAACACTACATGTGGTATGGTGACATTTAGTTATCGTTACCGAGTCTTTTCGAATCTCGATGATGAGCGGTTATAGTTCCTCTGAGAGATTTTTTATTTAGTTGCAAGAGTATTGTAATTTTATTATTAATTATTAATTGTATTATTTGGACTTTGTTTTGCATGAAATTGTTAGTTTTTAATTTTTTAATTTTTTAGGTTTTATATATATTAGACTTTGTTATTGCTAGAATATTGCTAGAATTTCATAAGTTTAAGAAAACATAATCATCCTAAAATCATGGAATATGAAAATATGCTTATAACATTATAAAATTATGGAATTTGTAAATATGTAAATAATTATGGAATTTGTAATATGTAAATAATTTAAATTAAAGGTGTTAAGATTGAGGAGAGAGTAAAATAAATCAGAAGTATTAAGAGTGAGGAGAGAGAGTAATTAATCTTTTGCTTTAGATGTGGAGCCCGCTTTTCCTTAATATATGCAGCCAATCAGAAACACCGAAATGTTTCTGCTTTAGTATATAGTAGATTTTTTAATTGATTCCTAATACTATTATCAGCTTTTACACATTTTAAAACTATATATAGTATAATAAACTTGTATAAATTTATGTATAATAATTTATTAAACGTAATTTAATAAACTTAATTTATTTTAAAATAAATAAATTTATTAAACTATATATAGTATGTTAAACTTAATTTATTTTAAATTATTAAACGTAATTTAATAAACTTAATTTATAATAAACTTGCACGGGCATATGTATAATAATTTATTAAACGTAATTTAAATTTATTTTAAAATTATATGCTTATCACTAGAAATGTCTAACATGACTGGCAAAAATATTCACCAGTACACTGTGAAGAGTTTTTTTAACCTTAAGTGGTTTTAACTTGAAAGCATGAAATAAATTTATGATACTTGTAACCTAATATGATATTAACGGATTGGGTTGCACTCAAATTTCGCTTAGAATCCAAATATTTACTCTATTCGGCCTAAATGAATACATGTTAAACTCAACTAAAAGTAAATTTTGATTAAAATTAGCATTTTAAATTACTTTCTCATTAAAATAATGTAGAATATTAATAAATTAAATTTTTTGATAAATTTACCCATTTAAATTGAATTAAATAATCGACCAAGAAGATTTTATCAATTAAATAAAATCCTGGGTGTACAACGCCTTAAACCGTTTTCTTTATTGTTTTGCTAATAGTTTTCTGTAACCGTTGTCTTTTTTAAAAACAGTTCCGATTTTACGAAACCGTTGTAAACATTTAAACACGGTCGGTTTTACAATGATCCCGTGTCTTTTACTGCAACGATATCTAACTATATCTAACCGTTGTTGATACAGTTATTTGGCGGAGTGTAGCCTCTCTTATGTACCAAAAAAAGAAAATATCCACTTTGATGCCCTGAAGTTTGACTTAATTCAATTTTAGTGCTCGGAGGTTTCAAAAATTTCACTTTAGTATCCCGAGTTTTTGGTAATTTTCCCTTCTAGTGACCGAATTATTGAAAATAATTTCACTATAGTTCCAAAGTATAAAATTACTACCTATATAATGTTTTTTTCCCAACAATTGCCTAGTAATGCATATTGTTAACTAACTAATTTAAATCTCGCGCAATAAATGCATGGTATATAAATTTTTACGCATATTTTATTACTTATATGTTAAATTTACACTTCTTTAATTTTCTAATTTCACCTCGCTTACTTTGATTTGAGAAAATAATCAATCTATAAAACTAACGAAACAAAAAAAAAGAGTGAGTCATTTCATGAAATTTATATTTTTGAAAAAAGTGTATTTTTTAGCTTGAAGTTAATGATTTCTTGTATAAATTTTCTTAATTTTGCTATTATCAACTTCATTTTTATCACGAAACTAATCATAATTACAGTTTATAGGCTTTCTTTATACGAAATAAATATGCATTTAGTCATTTTCTTATAATGACACCAAATGAAAGATTAGCTATTAATAGCTTATGGTTCATACCATATTAATTAATTTTAATTAAAATATTATAGTTTAGTTTTCAGTAAAAAAAATTTATAATTTTATAAAAATAATATTACTGTTATGAAACGTATTATGTGGATGTCCATTGGGCTTTATGGTACATTATGTACTTTATGTAATTAGGTTTCTCACATAATATGTACTTTATATATACCCATATTAAGATGAATAAAACTAACCCTATTGAATCTTCCCCTTCAATTCTCTTTACAGTTTTCCCTCTTTCTTATTCTATAACACACTATCAGCACGAACTCTACCAATTGAGCCAAAACTAATAATCATTTATGTCTTTATTCTGTTTATGTGTTCTTGTTTCACATGAATCTTTATTGCATATATTAATCATATTGTGACAAAGTTTCTTGTTGACGTTCATGTTCTTTACATAACGAATATCACCAACCTTATGGATTATAAGGAGACCATTATATTTATTTGTGGATTTTTTTTATGGTGCTTGTATCTCTATGAGTCATAGAACTATAAAAAAAATATATGCTAATTCTTTGATCATTTGGATTTATTGAGAAATGCATGCATAACAATTGGGTTATTTGGATTATTATGAAATTAATCGTATTGCTTGTTTCTTTTGTCTATATACTTGAACTTCCAAAAAAAAGGGAAGGAATGAATTTCAATTGCCATAGTTTACTGGGAAAGGCCATATCCAAAGGAGCCTTTGGCTCCACAATATTCTCCACTAAGCATGGTAAGAATTCTCTCAATCATCTATTATTGAGGAAAGTTTCTTTCCCTTGGATAAATATTAGAATTCTCCTTGTTTACACTAGTAAATATATTTGACTATTCAATTTAATTAATTTCCCAAAAAATGACGAT
>JAIUZE010006709.1:0-14420 GCA_022085475.1 Heliosperma pusillum
TGTTTCAAGTGCATAAGGCCCTTCACCTAATGAAATACAAATTCAGATTTGAAGTACAAAACTAAAACTGAAACCTTGTTTCTGTTTCATCTCTTTGCTGTTGTGCTTGAGACAACTCCTTTGCTTTGTGCTTGGAAGTTGAGCTTGGGTCCTTAGCTATTGCTTGGGATCAAAGTTCAAACCCTCATCATTGCTGTTCTTTGGTTAGAGGTCTAAGCCTAGTTTCTTTGTCAATCATCCAAAACATAAACAGAGTTTTGGCAATGTCTGAACCTCACTCAAATGTCAGTGGTTTAGGTTGTCTTTCTGAATAGTTTCATTCCCACGTGAACCCTAACTTAAACTACTTGACCTTGAAATAATAAATGAGAGATGGGTAGAAGTTAAGGACCTTGCTTGGTAGTCTATTTGTTTATGCTAATTGATAGGAATAACTTAATTTGCTTTTGTTTCTTATGAAGATGGTTAGACCACGACTAGTTGAGACTGTTATGTTGGAAGCTCTCACTCAAGTGCTGAAAAATCAGCAAGATGCGGCTTTAGCTCAAGCCAATCAGATTCCCCCTCGAAGGGGAGATAACCATCAAGGTGGCTACGCTTGGGTAGCTGGACAAATAGCTAGGAGTAAAATTGTTCCATATGGTGGAGAACCGGACCCTACGAAGCTATCTGATTGGTTCCGTGAGATGGAGAAGCAGTTCGATCTATACCAAGTTTGAGAAGAGGACAAGGTGAGGATCGCAAAGCACTTTCTGGTGAGGGAAGCTGATAACTGGTGGGCTATCACAAGTGCCACTGCTGTTCTTGGAGAGGACTTTAACTGGGCTTGTTTCAAAGCTCTTGTGGAAGGTAGATTCTATCCTAAAGAGCTTAAACAACAAATGCTCAAGGAGTTCATTGATTTTAAGCAAGGCAACTTATCAGCTCAAGAGTTTACTACGGAGTTTAATAAGCTTGCCCATTTCGCTCCAAGACTTATCCGAGATGATGAAGACCGAGCATTCTATTACCGAAACAAGTTGAGTGCCGTTCTGCAAAGTAAAGTGAGAAGAAATACTACCTCCTTTGGGGATCTTTATGATGATGCCTTATGGGCCGAAAATTCCATGAAGGCTATTAGAGATGAAGCTATGATGAAGAATCCCTATTCTTCCCCCTCTTTCAATCCAAGGTCAAACTTCCATGACAAGAGACCTTTTTCTCCCTCTTCTTCTAATGACTATGCTAGTAGGAGGCGTTTCAATGCTCCCTCAAACTCCAATGCAAGAACGCTTGCTCCTTATCACCCTCAAACTCAAGGTCGAATGTGTGACGGTTGTAGGAAACCCGTTCACCCCGGAGTTGGGTGTTATGATAGGCCCCTCTTTTGTTTTCTTTGCAAGAAGTCGGGTCATCGCTTTCGTGAATGCCCTGACCGTCAGACTCCCGCACTCGGTGCCAAAGCTAAGGGATCCATCTTTGTACTCAGCCGAGCCGAAGCTAATGCTCACCCGGAGATCGTGACTGGTAAGTTCACTTCCTTAGATCAATTTCGTTTTCCTTTTCCGCCTTCATCTTTTCTATCAGATCGTAGTTCTGGTATGATGCCTCCTAGCGTTCATAGTATCATGGCCGTCTTCCATAATCTCTTGTGAGGTAGTTTTCTCTTTAGCTAATATAAGGAGTTAGTGGGTGTGTTTTGATGATGCACCAAATATGGTACCTACCCACCCTATGGAGCTAGATTCATGTTTAAGTGACTATAAGAAATTGAGGATAGGTAGGTTGAACCTCTCTTGGTGATTTTAGACTTTGAATCTTGATATTGTAATATCACCTTAAGGATCGAATAGATCGTAATAATAGTTGTTGTTGTTAAGGATTATAGGGGTTGCTTTAAAAGATTACTTAAGAATTTATTGTCCTTATATGTTGGACCCTATCAAGAAAGTATACCTTAGGAAATTTGGATTTGGTGACCAATTTTGAGGAATATTTACATAAGAGAAGACCGATACATTTTGAGTTTGATGAGCTAGATGATTTGATTAATTGACGTATCGCCATATGTTTGGCAATAGGTATGCTTTGGAATTAGTACTCATTCTTTGCTTGAGGCATTGCGATTTGACTTTCGGAGATGAAAAAGTCTATTGTAAATTTAGGATGATGAGTTTGAAGTAAATTGAATCAAAGGATTTTTATGGTGAGTCTCTTTTACCTTGTGGTTGTTAGCGATCTTGTTTCCATAGATAAATTTTATTGGTGGTTTCTAATAAGAGTTTTTGATGGAACTAAGAAGATTAGAGTGCGTAATGAATCTTTCTTGTGGATTGTTAGTTGTGGAGTCTACCGTGCCGATGGACTTAGGTAAATATATTGAATTTGAATGATTGGGATTTGTTGCTCGAAGTTTCATGATTATGGAATATTTTTGTAGGAATCTAATAATTGAGAAATGTTGAGGATAAATTGCACTCTCTTGAGGACTAGTTTGTTCGTGAAGTTAGTAATGTCGAGTTGTGAACGACGTTTGAAATATCATAGATGAAAGATAGGTTTGGAGTTCATCCCTCTCTTTCCCCTTAAATTGATCCTTACTCAATCCGCTACTCTTCAATCTTTCCCCTTTTTGGTCCTTTTTGATCGTTGGCGTACCTCTTAGTATCGCGAATTGTGGTTTCGATGTTCAACTCGCTCTATGTTCGTGTAATGTCTTCTTATTTTGATTTTGTCTTTGAGAAAACTTCCAAATTTTCATATTATATTTCTAATTTAACTTTTTAAAGAAACCTAAAGAAGGATTTTGCACCCTCGTTTTTGAGAAAATAGATTTCTTTTGCTTTTACACTTGGATTACGCGTTGGTTGGATGTTTGGACTTGTTATTAGAGACGTCTGGTGACTAGTCTTACACTTACTAACACTTGTCTGATTTTCGATTTCACTATTTCAACATTGATTTGATTTTTGATAGCTAGAGTTCTCGTTCGCGACGGGCACTCTTGTGATTCGTAAATAAAGTTTCGCACTTATGAAAAATTTCCTTAAACTGTTTTCGAGATGAACCTCGTTTCTTAAATGTTTTCCTTGTAAAAGTTTTCGTACTAATTTTGAAAACCGATTCTTGTCCTTAATAATTTTGTTTTCTACTCTCAAGTTTCGAGGACGAAACTTTTTAAAAGGTGGGATGATTGTAACACCCGTAAATGTACCCTATTTTTATAGTGAAAATATTTTACGGTTACTTTTCAGTGAAATTTAGTTTTAATCGTAAATTTAATTTTCCGAGTCGAATTTAGAATTTCCGAGTTCGTATTTGGAATTTCCGCGAGATTTCATGTAAAACCCGTCTTCAACCGTCTTTGACTTTTTCTTGACTTTTCCACTTACTCACCCTACATATACTCCCTCATAACCCTAACTCCCTCATAACTCAATCTTCTTCTTCCTCACCATAAACACCAAAACCTTGCCTCCCTCTTTGTTTCGATCTTAGAATTCGCATAGCTCATTCGTTACTTGCTAGAATTCGCGTAAGTCCGTCTCATTCTTCTCCTCTTACCTTCCTCTATCCGTATTCATATTAAAAGTATCGTCTTTCTCGCTTTTCAAACTTTCCGTCTTTCTCAAGATGAGTTTTATTCATCTTTTATGATCTATTTGTAGGTGGTGACCTCCAAGATCCCGACAAAGACTATTTTCTAATTGAAGAGGAGCTTGACGATTAGTGAAGACGCTTAAAGGTAACGGTGAAGGGTTACTCGGTATCATTTACGTGTTTTTTTACATGCTTTATATGCTAGGATTCGTATTTAGAATACGATTATAAAGCTTAGGATTCATGTTATGGATGATGATTGTTGTTATTTGATGATTGTTGATGATGAATATTGATTGTTGATAGTTATTAGAAATGGATTATGAGAATTGGAAATGATAGGATTGAATTTATGTTGAAGGCTCACGGGTAAATTGAAAACACATCTCACGGTCGTGAAATACAAGTCACGGTCGTGACTTGTGCAGTTTCACTGCACTGACCCCTTTTCGTAGAATGATCATATCTCCTTCGTTACTTGCTTGTTTTAGGCTTGTGACCATTCGTTGGAACCGTAAGAGGAGAAGCTATCACCATCGGCTTGAATTTTCTGCATTTGCATTCTAGAACTCTGATTTATGAACAGTTTTGCAGTGACCTTGTTTTAGTTAGTTTTCCAAACTTGTTGTTTTGGAGAGTATCGTCTTCCTATTTATTTGCTTCTTAAACGTGGTCTAATGCTTATGTATCCTGTTTGATTCCTTTTTTACATATTTACATTTATATAATGCCATAGTTCAATGTTTTGTGACGGTTTTTGCTATGTCCCCCTTTGAGTCGGTTTTTACAATGATACGGTTTGAGCACTATTTTGTCTTGTGCTTTGTACTCTCATTCCCTTGGCTACCTTCCCGTTCGTAAGGCGGGAATGTCGGAACGGAGAGGTATCCTACTGCTTAAATGCATGTGTTAGTGGGCATACGACGACGTTGTTGGGAGTTGAACGCTATGCGTTGATCGACCCGGCCGTCAAATGTTGTATACTTGCGAGGTGGTGTTATTTTGCATGTAGCGTACCGCTTGTTATGGGCTTGTCTCTTTTTCCTGCCCTTCGTGAAGGTTACCGATTTGGGGTACCTCGACGTCCTATGATTGACCGAGTCTTGGATGTGGAACTCTTACCACTGTGCCTAATCGGGAACGGCTTATTCGAGGTCTGTACAGGTTTAGATAGGACCGTATTATTATAGCGTCGTCCTAGCCAGGAGGAGAAATAGTCACATATACGAATGTAGCATCGTGTATGAGTTTCAGGGAAACTTCTTATCCCGTTGATCGCCTGTTAATCATACTTGCCATGTACAATGATTCTTAGTGCTTTTCATTTACCGTGAGAGATGTCGTCATTGTGGCGTTGTGTTTGGGATGAAATGAAATATAATGAATTGATCATTGAATGACTTGGCATGGTGTGTTTGTCGAGTCTCAATCTTATCAAACTTATACCGCTAGCGGTGAGATGCAAGCCCTAGTGAGCGTATTCGGTTGCCTAAGAGTGTCTTCCCCGAGTCTTTGTATAACATGATGGATTCGGATTTGTATTACATATGCTCTTAGCATTATATATTGAATTGCCTATCTATCCTTATCGTATCTCACATGTATATCTATATATGCATGCTCTACTTTTGTTTTTCCTTCTATGTACGTTTGATATGATATGGCAGGGAGAACCCGGAGTTACTCCCCACTAACTGTGGCGTTCATGTTTTTCATGGATGACAGGTTGCTTGCTTGGATGGCTTTTTGCTTGGTATTTTGGGTTCGGGTGTGAGCTAGCGGGCGTTGTCCCTAGATGAAACACCTCTAGACGTTGTTTAGCTAGTTGCTAATTACTTTGTCTTTTGTTAACACTTTGAGAGACTACGTCTCTTGTAGTATTTTTATTTAGTTTTTAATATTTTGACACTCCTCGTATTTTTCTATCTTGCATGTAGAAAGGTTTTTAAAATACCGTATTTCCGCTATATAATTCACATGCTTGTATGTTTTATTTTCCGCATTCGCGAGGGATGTCACAATTTCAAATTTAATAACGTAGTCATCTTCATGTCTATCTTCATGGCTGATTATTCAGTATCTTTCTCTTTTTTGTATGTGCGATATCCTTGCACGCATTTTTTGGGTTGGTTGATTTCTCGAAGCTTCTTCTTCAAATTTTCTGACATTCAAACCAAAACATTTAACCATTAATAACTAAAACATATGGGCGAATCAATAGTAAAAAATTTACATTAATAATATTACAGTAACATCATTTGTGAGGTTATGATAATGTTATAATTCGACAAATTTAATTGGAAAAAAGCACACAATATTAAATATACAATGTTGTAACAATATTTCAAGATAAGTTCTATCATATTGTAATAATGTTGCAGTAACGCTATTAAGGTAACAAGTGTCAAGTATTTTACGAAATAATTCATAGAAAAGCGAATCAATACATCAATCAATTGCAATTTAACTAAACACAAATTAACAAAAAAAAATAAGTTTCACCATATATTAACCTTAAATATTCCGCAATTAATATGGAAAAAAATACAATCGACATTAATAGTATCAACAATAGACAATAACAATACGAACACATAGAAGAAGAGGAATGTATCTCGCAAATTGTCGATTCAGTTTATATTTAAGAAAAAATAGCTAAAACTAAACAGAGTTGGAGGATGTTCAACGGTAGAGATAAATTTTAAGTTGAAATAAATATTAGAAATTTGAAATATAATAACAAAATTGAATTGTTACAATTAAATAAGAATGTTGAAATTAAGTAGAACACTAGAAGAAACTTGGAATTTGATTATTGAAGATATGCGAACGAAATATGTGATCTCAAATGAAGGTTTGAAATCATAGTTTGATTAAGTTGTTAAAATCAATTGAACAGATTCAATCCTGAATTGCTAGAATCATGAATTAATTGAACGAATAAAATCATGTTCTGCTTGAATTTGTAACATTAATGTGATTAACTGAACATGAAGTGATAGATAATTATGTTTGAATAATTTGGGGGAGATTGTGTTACTAAAGAAAACGAAAGAGTTGGACAACAAATTATTGTAGATAAATTATTGTAGAGTTGGAGAACAAATTATTGTAGAGAGAGAGAGAGAGAGTGAGTGAGTGATAATGAATGAGGAGATGTTAGATTGAAATATAAGGTTTATATACCTAATCTACAATTAAATATTAGCCCTTGATTGCTCATAATATCTAATGGCGGAGATTAACGAGACGTACTCACTAACATATGTGGACTCACATGATGCAATTTCTCTATATACTCAGACAGTAGAACTTTGGATATTCAGATAGTGTAAATTTGAAATTTTTTTGGTGTAAGTTTGATGTTCTGACAATGTAACTTTTAATTTCTAATATGGTAACTTTTAACTTTGAACAGTGTAACTTTGAATGTTCTAACAGTGTACCTTAGAAAGTAACAGTGTCACTTTAGTGTTCTGAGAGCAAAACTTTGAGATCTGACAGGCTCACTTTGAAATTAGTCTACATATACGAAATGGATTGAATCGTGTATGCGTTCAGGGAATGTTTTTCTCCCGTGGATGCCTTTTAATCATACTTGCCATGTACACGGTGCTAGTGCGTTTCATTTGCCGTGAGAGAGGTCGTTAATGTATTGTTATGTGTGGATGGATGATTACATGATTGATTATTCATGATCATACCATGACTTGGCATGGTTTGTTTGTCGAGTCTCAATCTTATCAAACTTATACCGCTAATGGTGAGATGTAAGCCCTAGTGAGCGTATTCGGTTGGCTAAGAGTGTCTTCCCCGAGTCTTTGTATAACATGATGGATTCGGATTTGTATTTCATATGCTCTTATCATTAAATATCGAATTGCCTATCTATTCTTATCGTAATTCACATGTATATCTATATATGCATGCATCTACTTTTGTATTTCCTTTTATGTAAGTTTAATGTGATATGGCTGGGAGAACCCGGAGTTACTCCCTACATATTGTGGCGTTCATGTTTTTCATGGATGAACAAGTTGCTTGCATGGATGGCTTTTTGCTTGATATTTTGGGTTCGGGTGTGAGCTAGCGGGCGTTGTCCCTGGATTGAAACACCTCTAGACGTTATTTAGCTTGTTTGCTAATCACATTTACTTTGATAACATTTGGAGAGACTACGTCTCTTGTTGTAGTATATTCGTACTTTGGTTTTTAATATTTGACATACCTCGTATTTTCTATCTTGCATGTATAAAGGTTTTTAAAATACCGTATTTCCGCTAATTAATTCACATGCTTGTATGTTTTATTTCCGCATTCGCGAGGGTTGTCACAGCTGGTATCAGAGCTTAAACACTCCCGACGCACACACGTGAACCCTAAACTTAAATTACTTGGCCTTGAAATAATCAATGAGATATGGGTAGACTTAAGGACCTAAGGTGGTAGTCTTTGGTGTACCTGATGTTTGTTAGGTTCTAACTTGTTTGTTGATTGTGTTGAGTGATGTTATGTTTATTTATATCTACCGTCTTAAGGTGGATCATGTGTTACCTAGAAGAAGTATCCTCTACTGAAGATTGAAGATTGACAAGCCTAATTGAAGTGTATTTCTTCCTCATCGATGTTTTTTCTCGTCCTTAATGTATCATGCTCTCTTCTTTCTATCTAAGTGCTTCTTCATCATCTAACTTCTTTTCCCCTTGGAAATTACTCTTGTTACTTTCCTCCTCCTTATCAATTTGTACCCTCAACTTCCTTATGTGACCTTTTGTGGACACCATACCCTTTTGTTTGTGGCATATTGTACTTGGTCGGAAGAATTTTAGACTTGGTGGAATGTTAGTGTTGATTAGAATGAATTTGGGATTCGAGAAAAAATTGTGTAGACTTAAGTTCTCCCCTAGTGGTGAGAGTTGGTATCCTCGAGGAAAGTGTGGTGAGGTATGTTTAATGATTTTAATGTATAAATGCTTGCCATGACTTGTGTGTAAATAGTTCATGATATTCGATGGTGTAAGGTCGAATGAGCTGGCTATGACTTCTTAACTCATTAGTAATTTAGTCTTTTGGACTTAGAAGTTTAGTATTGTTTTGAAGACCATGCTTATGATATGTCTAATTGGTGTAAATAAGAAGTTTAGAATGATATCTTGAGGTGCGAAATACTTTTGAGATTAAGTGACGTCTTGTGGTTTCCTATTGTGTGTTTGTGAGTATAGGCTTGGTGGAAGAGCATTTGGCTATAGTTCTTGGATTTAAAGATATGATCTTATCTTATGGTATCGGAGACTCGTTCGAAGTAGTAAGGTTTCAGAATGTTGAACCATATTACTTGAGGATTATAGATATGAGTGAGATTCGATGATGTGAGCTATGATGGAAATACCTTGGGACGTTAATGATGATGTTTGACTTGATGTTGTACTTTGATAATAATGAACTCGTGGGCTATATGAGTTGAAAATGACCGAGTATAAGGGAGTATTTGTTAGTCCTTCAGTTAAAGAAACCTTTGAGGTGGTGTTGAATATTTGAGCTAAAGGAATGTTATTGTGCTTGAGTTGCAATTCCGCATTTGGGAATCCGTGTTATATGAAAGGGCGGATGCGAATTGGGTTGTAATCGATTTGTTAAATCTAGGTGTACCTTACTTTGATGATTGTACGTGGTACGATGGTCCCTTGTAAGAGACCTTTGTAGAGGATTAATTAAGATGTTTTAGTATCGCCCTGAGTTTGAAACGAGAAATTTTGTGGATTAAACCTTAAACCTTTACTCGTACCATTGTCCCTTTTCATTTCCATTCTTGAATGTTTTTGTCAAGATTGATCTTTAAGAAATCGCTTGCTCGTACCTTCTTTCTTACTCGGATATCTTCATAACGCTACTATCTGCTTTGTCTCTTCCTTGACCTCGTTATTTTCAGAGCTCCTCTCTTGTAATCTCGTGCCTTATTTATTCTCGTGTTCTCCTTGAGATTCCTTGTCGTTTCCTATCTCATTACTCCTTCATCTTTTCTCTACTGGATTGGATATTCCGTTTGTAAGGCTCAGAGAATAAGTGTAATGTATTTTGGGATTCTTTAGCTAGAATATGTGTCTTTGGATTGAGCAAATTTAATGTTGTCTTTAATCATGGAAAATAGGACTTAAGCTCTAGGATGAATCCTAATAGTGATAATGTATCCTCTCTTGGTGGTTTTAGGTTTGGAGCTTGGTATTGTAGTGTTATTTTGAGAATTGAGTTGATCATGATAATAGTTTGTTGATGTTGAGTAGTATATCGGTTGCTTGGTATGTCATTTGGGAATTAGATGTCTCTAATTGGTGGATTCTAAAAGAGACTTTGCTTTAGGGAATTTGAGCCGGTACCCAAAGTTTGAGGAGTATTGTCATAAATGAAAAATCGATTCATTTTGAGTTTTAGATGAACTAGATGATTTGAATGGTTGTCTGATTGCCAAGTGATTGGTCATTTGTGGTTTGGAATTAGTAATTCTCTTTTATTCTTAAGGAATCATAGTTTGAGATTGAGAAATGTTCGTTGCAAGCTTTTGATAGTGAGTGCTCAGTTGTTATGGATTATAGAGATAGAATGGTGAACCCATTTATCTTGAGAATTAGTAACCACCATAATTTGCTAATGTGACTATTTGTATTTGAGGCTTCGAGCATAGTAGTGATCAAATTAAGGATTTTATGGCGTATTAAAGAATCATTATAACCGATAATGGATTGTGGATTTTCCCTTGTCGGGAGACTTTGGATGAGGCTAGTTGAATCTTAGATAATTATGTTTGTTGCTTTGATTGTGTTTTGACTTTCGAAGATGAGAAAGTTCATTGCAAATTTAGGATAATGAGTTTGAAGTAATCTGAATCAAGGGAATTTTATGGTAAGTCTCCTTTACCATGTGGATTGTTAGTTGTGGAGTCTACCGTGCCGATGGACTTTAGTAGATACAAAATGGATCTGAATAATTAGGTTATTGGCTTGAAATCTCGTGATTTTGGAATATTTTTGTAGGATTCTGATGATTGAAAATGATGAGTTGCAAATTGGGTAAATTGCATTCTCTTGTGGATTTGGTTTTTAGTAGAGTTAGTGATGTCGAATTTTTGTAGATCTTCCTGCCAGCTTTATCTTGATCTTCATATCCCTAAGAGTTCGATTTGTTTTGTTTTTGCGTATTTTGTATACATTTTCATACCCTGAATTGTGTTTGTGATGCTTGAGTCGCTCTCTGTACCTGTAATGTCGTGTTATTTTGAATTTATCTTTGAGAAAACCTTCGAATTTCCATATTGTATTTCTAAATTAACTTTTCAAAGAAGTCCAAAGATGTATTTTGTACCTTGTTTTTGGAGAAAATAGATTTCTCTTGCTTTTATATTTGGATTTTGCGTTTGGTTGGATGTTTGGACTTGTTATTGGAGACGTCTGGTGACTAGTCCTACACATACTAACACTTGTTTAATTTTCGATAACACTATTTCGACATTGATTTGATTTTTGATAGCTAGAGTTCTCGTTCGCGACGGGCACTCTTGTGATTCGTAAATAAAGTTTCGCACTTATGAAAAATCTCCTTAAACCGTTTTCGAGAAGAACCTCGTTTCATAAATTTTCCCCTTATAAAGTTCTCGTATTAATTTTGAAAACCGATTCTTGTCCTTGATACTTTTGTTTTCTACTCACAAGTTTCGAGGACGAAACTTTTTAAAAGGTGGGGTGATTGTAACACCCGCAAATGTACCCTATTTTAATAGTAAAAATATTTTACGGATACTTTTCAGCGAAATTTAGTTTTAGTTTAGAATTAAATTTTCCGTGTCTAATTTAGAATTTTCGAGTTCGTATTTGGAATTTACGCGAGTTTTCATGTGAATCGCGTCTTAAGTCGTCTTTGACTTTTTCTTGACTTTTCCACTTACTCACCTCATACTCCCTCCTAACCTAATTCATTCACACAAACACAACTCTTTTTTCTTCCTTAAGAAAACCAAAGAAAACCTAGCCTCCTTTTCTTCCAAGCTTAGATTCGTCATAACTCGTTCGTTTCTCGCTCAAATTCACGTAAGTTCGTCTTATTCTTCCCCTCTCATCTTCCTCTATCGGTATTGGTAATAAAATTACCGTCTTTCTCGCTTTTCAATTTATCCGTCTTTCTCAAAGGTGAATTATATTCATCTTTTATTATCTAATTGTAGGTGGAGACTAGGAAGACTTAGAAATCGTTTGAAGACGCGTAAAGGCAACGGTGAAGGGTTACTCGATATCATTTACGTGTTTTATGTATTTTCTATGTTAGTAATCTTATTTAGATTAGGATTAGTAATCATAGGAATTGTGTTGTTGATGATGGTTGTTGTTAGTTGTTAATTGATATGAGAATTGATGGTTTGTGATGATAAATGAAGATTTTTGGTTGATAACATGTTGGGATTTGATCGTGCCTGAGTCCCGTGTAGGACGCTGGCAGCGTCGTGGGGCGCTGGCAGCGTTACTCGCTGCCGACTGCAGTTTTCCTGCACTGACCCCTTTTCGTAAAATGATCATATCTCCTTCATTACTTGCTTGTTTTGGGCTTGTGACATCCCGTTGGAACCGTAAGAGGATAAGCTATCACCTCAACTTGGAATTTATGCATTTTCAGGTCTAGAACTCTAGTTATGACGGTTTGAAGTGGACCCTTGTTTTAGTTAGCTTCCAAACTTGTTGTTTTGGAGAGGTGATCTATTTTTTTTTTATTCATTATGCTTCATAAACTTGTTTCTAATGCTTATGTTATATGTATTTGATTTCATTTTTTCATAGTTAAGTTTATATAAGTCCCTATTCTCCATGTTTTGTGACGTCCCTTTGGTAAAAATGTCCCCACCTTTGAGTCGGTTTTACCAATGTTACTGTTGAGCACTATTTTGTTATGTTCCTTTGTACTCTCATTCCTTGGATACCTCCCTTCATAAGGCTGGAATGTCGGAATGGGTATGTATCCTACTGGCTTAATTTTTTTTGGGGGGGCCCCCATGTGTTAGTGGGCATACGACGACGTTGTTGGGAGGCGAACGCTTTGCATTGATCGACCCGGCCGTCAAATGTTGTGTACTTGCGAGGTGGTGTTATTTGCATGTAGCGTACCGCTTGTTATGTGGTCGAGCTCTTTTCCGCCTCTTTCCTGAACTATCTACCGAATTTGGGGTACTCGGCGTCGTTGATTGACTGAGTCTTGGATGTGAAATGTCATCGCATGTCGAATCAGAAAATGGTTATTCCGAGAGTCTGGCCAGATTTAGATTAGGAACCGTATTATTATCGTCGTCCTAACAGGAGGAAATTAGTCTACATATACGAAATGGATTGAATCGTGTATGCGTTCAGGGAATGTTTTTCTCCCGTGGATGCCTTTTAATCATACTTGCCATGTACACGGTGCTAGTGCGTTTCATTTACTGTGAGAGAGGTCGTCAATGTATTGTTATGTGTGGATGGATGATTACATGATTGATTATTCATGATCATACCATGAGTTGGCATGGTTTGTTTGTTGAGTCTCAATCTTATCAAACTTATACCGCTAACGGTGAGATGTAAGCCCTAGTGAGCGTATTCGATTGCCTAAGAGTGTCTTCCCCGAGTCTTTGTATAACATGATGGATTCGTATTTGTATTCCATATGCTCTTATCATTAAATATCGAATTGCCTATCTATTCTTATCGTAATTCACATGTATATCTATATATGCATGCATCTACTTTTGTATTTCCTTTTATGTACGTTTAATGTGATATGGCTGGGAGAACCCGGAGTTACTCCCCACTGACTGTGGCGTTCATTTTTTTCATGGATGAACAGGTTGCTTGATTGCATGGCATTTTGCTTCGTATTTTGGGTTCGGGTGTGAGCTAGCGGGCGTTGTCCCTGGATTGAAACACCTCTAGACGTTATTTAGCTTGTTTGCTAATCACATTTACTTTGATAACATAACGAGAGACTACGTCTCTTGTTGTAGTATATTCGTACTTTGGTTTGTAATATTTGACATACCTCGTATTTTCTATCTTGCATGTATAAAGGTTTTTAAAATACCGTATTTTCGCTAATTAATTCACATGCTTGTATGTTTTTATTTTCCGCATTCGCGAGGGTTGTCACAAAATTGGTGACCCAAATCTAATCTTAATTCTGGTTGTGTAGCACATCTAAAACATTTGATTTTGAATCTTATGGTGTGTGCGAATCGTGTATTCAAATCAAGATGATTCGTGCCTTTTTTTGTTGAAAAGGAAATCAAACTAGTGAGTTATTGGCCCTATTGCATAAGAATATGTGTGGTCCAATAACAAACACAATCAGAGATGGTAATGTCTACTCCACTTTATTTACCGACGATTTACGTAGATATAGTGTTTGATTCTACTTAATGAGGTGCTAAGAGAAATATTTGAAAAGTTCAAAGAGCTTCCATGTGAAGTAGTTAACCACCAAGAGTATTAGATCAAGGACTTACGAATAAATCGTAACTAGAAATATCTAAGTATTGACTTTGATTTTCACTAAAAGTATTGTGAAATAGTTTCACGAGTTAACTTCTCTAGCACACATTATGAGATAACGTGTTGTTGCATAGAGAAACAGAACATCATACGATATGGTTTTGTCTTTTTCAAGTCACACTGAGCCACTTGACTAACTTTGGGCTTTTACTATTTGGTCTGCTATTTCTTTTCCCACCATATCAAAACACATTTAAAACAGTCGGATTTTATTTCATATACGATATGGATAGGTAGAGTACCTAATTTGTAAGTTATCCGAATGAAACATGTGCTTCATAA
>JAIUZE010006710.1:0-10602 GCA_022085475.1 Heliosperma pusillum
TGCTTTTCTAAACAAGGTCCATGGGGCCCCACACAATCAAACAAGCCTAACCAACCCTCAAACCTATGTCTTGGGAAGGTCCTCTACAACTTTCCCCAGGACTTCCCTCCCAAGAAACAAACACACAAAGAGTTAGCTTAGGGACAACTTCAGACTGTCCAGATTTCAGCCTTTTTGCAGTAGTTTACATGTCACTATCAAACTTTCCTTTTATGATCAAACAAACTCGAGGGCCTTTTAGAAGGACCTTTGGCATCCATCCCACTTCAGTTGAGCTCAAGAATCAAGCTCAGAAGTCCACCCCTCCACCAGTTTCAACCCCAACAAACCAATTAAGGCAGATTGTCCTATTAGAACTACTTTTCTACTTTATGTCAGTTTTCCTGCAAGTTTGTAGCTGTTATTTTGTTTCATGTTGTAAGCCTTTGTGGCCCTAGATATCTCCTAACGTCTGAGTTGTATCCTTGTTGCCTATATAAGGCCTTTACCTAATGAAATGCAAATCAGATTTGAAGTAAAAACATAAAACTGAAACCTTGTTTCTGTTGCATCTCTTGGCTGTGTGCTTGAGACAACTTCCTTTGCTTTGTGCTTGGAAGTGAGCTTGGGTCCTTAGCTGTGTGATGGGATCACAGTTCAACCCTCAATCATTGGCTTTGTGCTTTGATTAAGGTCCTATCTTAGTTCTTTGTCAATTAGTCCAAACAGAAACAGAGTATTTGCAAAGTGTCTGAACTTCAATCAAATTGTCATTGTTTTAGTTGTCTTTCTGAATAGTTTCAGTGCAAATTGGTTATCAGAGCTTTGGTTTGTGAGTTCATCTACCTAACTACATTAAAAACACAAAATACAACCATGATTGAAGAGAGAATCACAGGTCTTGAAAACACAGTTCAAGGTCTTGTCAGAACTGTAATGGAGGTCTCTAGATCTGTCAATGAACTCCTTGAGGGCCAACAGAACAATGATACAAGGGGAGGCAGAAGTCGAGGAAGAGGAGCACCTTTCCCACAAGGTGGAGTAAGGAGGAGACAACCTGTAGATCAGTTTGAAATGTCAGATTCAGATGGCTCAGATCACAGTCTTCTCAGACCCCAAGACAAAGATATCAAGGTAGAGATTCCTGACTTTCTAGGTAGCTTGAACCCTGATGATTTCTTAGATTGGCTAAGGTCTGTAGAAAGAGTCTTTGAGTTTAAAGGATACACGGATAGAAAGGCTTTTAAGGTTGCTATCATGAAACTAAAAGGCTATGCCTCACTGTGGTATGAAAACATGAAAACCTTGAGGGTTAGGGAAGGGAAAGAACCTGTAAAGTCATGGCTCAAACTGAAAAAGACAATGAGAGCTAAGTTTGTCTCTAGGGACTACACTCAAGACATGTTCATTAAGCTTACTCACCTAAAGCAAGACCAAAGACCTTTAGAGTCCTACCTAAGAGACTTTGAACAACTCACTTTGCAATGTGAGGTTGTTGAGAAATCTGAACAAAAGATAGCAAGGTTCTTAGAAGGGTTGGATAAAAGGATAGCTAGCAAAGTCAGGCTACAAAACATATACTCCTTTGAGGAAGCTGTCAACTTGTCTTTAAGGGTAGAAAAATTGGGAAAAGGAAAGGCCAGTGCTTCTAAGACACCTTCCAGAACCCCCACCTTCAAACCTTTTGTAGGAGTTAAGATAGGGGAACCTGTGGTTCATGTTAAGACTCCTTTCAACCTTGATAAAGGCAAGGCTATTGAGGCAGGCCAAAGGAAGACTACCCCTCTCAAAAAGTGCTTTCAATGTCAAGGGTATGGACATTTTGCTAGAGAATGTCCATCTAAAAGGGCTCTGAGTACCCTAGAAGTAATCCATTGGGGAGATGATGAAGTGTTGGTCTGTGGTGAAGAGATGGAAGAGCCTGAGGTAGAGGCTAGTGAGGAGTTGATAGAGCCTGATGCAGGGTTAAGTTTGGTAACATGGAGGGTAATGCATACTCAACCACAACCTTTGGAAGAGGACCAAAGACACCAGATCTTTAGGACCATATGTACCATCAAGGGTAGAGTATGTAACCTCATTATTGATGGGGGAAGCTGCACTAATGTGGCCTCCAAAACACTGATAGACAAGCTAGCTCTACCCACCAAAGACCACCCCCTACCTTACAAACTCATATGGCTAAACAAAGGGGCTGAAATCAAGGTGGATAAACAATGTGTTATACCTTTCTCAATTGGTAAAGGGTATGTGGATGAGAGTCTTTGTGATGTTCTACCTATGGATGCATGTCACCTTCTGCTTGGGATACCATGGGAGTTTGATAGGGATGCCATACACCATGGGAGAGACAACACTTACACCTTCAAGTATGGGAAGAAGAAGATCACCCTAGCACCTTTACCACCTGCTTTAAAGATCAACCCAAACCCCATGCGTGAGGCTTCCAAAGAAGTCATGTTGATAAGTGAATCAGAAATAGCACAAGAGCTAAGTGAGCTACAACCTGTATACATATTGCTAGTCAAGGAGACTGGGATGAGTATCATTGATATCCCTGAAGAGGTCAAATCTATCCTAGAAAGTTATGGTGATGTCTTTTCTACTGAGCTTCCTAGTGGACTGCCACCACTTAGAGGGATAGAGCACCACATTGACCTAGTGCCTGGAGCTATCTTACCCAACAAGCCAGCCTACAGGAGTGACCTTAAGGCTACACAAGAGCTCCAACTTCAAGTAGGTGAACTACTCAACAAGGGCTATGTCAGAGAGTCCCTCAGTCCTTGTGCTGTACCAGCCTTGCTTGTGCCAAAGAAGGATGGGACTTGGCGTATGTGTATTGACAGTAGGGCCATCAACAACATTACCATCAAGTATAGGTTTCCCCTACCTAGACTTAATGATATTCTGGATGAGCTAAGTGGGGCTCAAGTGTTCACTAAGATTGATCTGAGGCAGGGCTACCACCAAGTGAGGATAAGAGCAGGGGATGAATGGAAGACAGCTTTCAAGACTAAACATGGGCTCTATGAATGGTTGGTGATGCCTTTTGGGTTTTCTAATGCCCCTAGCACCTTCATGAGGTTGATGACAGAAGTCCTAAGGCCTTACTTAGGCAAGTGTGTAGTGGTTTACTTTGATGATATTCTTATTTACAGTTCAACAAAGGGAGAACATTTGCAACATCTGAAGATGTTGTTTGAGGTCCTAAGAGAAAACAAGTTGTATGGGAAGCTAGAGAAGTGCACCTTCATGCAGCCTGAGGTTTACTTCCTTGGGTTCATCATCTCTAAGAAAGGGGTAGCAGTTGATCCTGAGAAAGTGCAAGCAATCAAGGAATGGCCCATTCCCCCAACTGTTACTGATGTAAGAAGTTTCCATGGGTTGGCATCTTTCTATAGGAGGTTCATACAAGGGTTTAGTTCAATCATGGCCCCTATTACTGAGTGCATGAAGAAGGGAGACTTCAAGTGGAATGAGAAGGCTGAAAGGTCCTTCAATCTGATCAAAGAGCTATTGTGCAAGTCTCCAATATTGGTTCTACCAGACTTTAACAAACTCTTTGAGGTAGAGTGTGATGCCAGTGGTCTTGGCATAGGAGCTGTGCTTACGCAAGAAAAGAAACCTGTGGCATACTTTAGTGAGAAGCTAAATGGGGCCAAGCTTAACTATTCCACATATGACAAGGAATTCTATGCCATTGTGAGGGCATTGAATCATTGGGGACACTACTTGAAGCCTAAGCCTTTTGTGCTTCATTCTGATCATGAGGCTCTCAAATACATCAATGGACAACACAAACTCAACCCCAGGCATGCCAAATGGGTAGAGTTCTTGCAATCCTTCTCATTCTCCAGCAAGTATATATAGGGTAAGAACAATGTTGTAGCTGATGCATTGTCTAGAAGGTCTGTAATGTTGACCTTCATGGAGCAAAGGGTGTTGGGATTTGAATTTATGAAAGAGCTCTATCAAGAGGACCCAGACTTCAAGCATGAATGAGAGGTACATCAAGAAGGGCAAGTCAAGAAAGGGAGCAAATACACAGCTCAAGAAGGATACTTATTCTATGGGAACAAACTGTGTGTGCCTAAGGGACCTTATAGGGGACTACTGGTCAAAGATGTTCACTCCAATGGCCTTGCTGGTCACTTTGGGGTACAGAAGACCTATGACATCTTACAAGATCAGTTCTATTGGCCTAAGATGCTCAGTGATGTGCAAGCTGCCCTCAAGAGATGCAGATCTTGTCAAATAGCCAAGGCACACTTTCAAGCAGGCCCTTACACACCACTTCCAGTACCCAACAAGCCATGGGAAGATCTCAGTATGGACTTCATTGTAGCCTTACCTAGAACTCAAAGGGGAAAGGATTCAATCCTGGTGGTTGTAGATAGATTCAGCAAGATGGCACATTTCATTGCTTGTAAGAAGACTGAGGATGCATTGGGGGTAGCTGAACTATACTTTAGGGAGGTTGTCAAGTTACATGGGGTCCCTAGAAGCATTGTCTCAGATAGAGACACAAAATTCATGAGCCACTTCTGGAGAACCTTGTGGAGGCTATTGAAGACCAGGTTAATGTTTAGTACTTCTCACCATCCCCAAACTGATGGGCAGACAGAAGTCACTAACAGGACACTAGGAAAAATCTTAAGGAGTATTGTTTCTAAGTCATTGAAAGATTGGGATCTCAGGCTAGCACAAGCTGAGTTTGCCTTCAACAGAGCCCCCTCCAGCAGCACAGGTAAAAGTCCTTTTGAAACAGTTTATGGTACTAATCCTCTCATGCCTACAGACCTAGCACCAGTCAAAGGAAACAAGACAAGCTATGATGCAAAGAAAACAGTTGAGCAAATGATACAGATTCATGAGCAAGTCAAGAAGCAGATTGAAAGGTCCAATGCGTTGTACAAGGCTAGGTCCAAGGGACCTAAGAAAGCAAGGGAATTCAAGGCAGGGGATCTTGTATGGTTGTATTTAAGAAAAGAGAGATTTCCAGACAAGAGGAGAAACAAGCTCATGCCAAGAGCTGATGGACCATTTGAGATATTGGAGAAGATAGGCACAAATGCTTACAAGGTGGATTTACCAGGAAGCTATGGTGTACATGGTACTTTCAATGTTGGAGACCTGAGTCCCTACCATGGTGAATCAGATGATGAAGGTGAGGAAGATTTGAGGGCAAATCCTTTTCAAGAAAAGGAGGTTGCAACGGGAGTATGTGACCAAGCCAAGACACGAGCCATGACACGAGCTCAAGACAATACACAAACTCAAGACAAGACTCAACATCAAAACAACAACCTACATTCAGACAACACCATGACCAGCTATGACAATGTTCTATTCAGTCCAAGCCACAACCACTTCAAGCCTGCTAAGACAACACCACCACAACCAGAACAAAGCCTAGCCATCCACTTCCCAAGGCTAAGCCACAACAAAGCTCAGCCAACAGTCCAACAAGCCCAACACAACAAAAACAGCCCCCAGCCAAAAACAGCCTATCACAGCCTTTCTAAACAAGGTCCATGTGGCCCCACACAATCAAACAAGCCTAACCAACCCTCAAACCTATGTCTTGGGAAGGTCCTATACAACTTTCCCCAGGACTTCCCTCCCAAGAAACAAACACACAAAGAGTTAGCTTAGGGACAACTTCAGACTGTCCAGATTTCAGCCTTTTGCAGTAGTTAACATGTCACTATCAAACTTTCCTTTTACGATCAAACAAGCTCGAGGGCCTTTTAGCAGGACCTTTGGCATCCATCCCACTTCAGTTGAGCTCAAGAATCAAGCTCAGAAGTCCACCCCTCCACCAGTTTCAACCCCAACAAACCCATTAAGTCAGATTGTCCTATTAGAATTACTTTTCTGCTTTATCTACTTTATGTCAGTTTTCCTGCAAGTTTGTAGCTGTTATTCTGTTTCATGTTGTAAGCCTTTGTGGCCCTAGATATCTCCTAACGTCTGAGTTGTATCCTTGTTGCCTATATAAGGCCTTTACCTAATGAAATGCAAACCAGATTTGAAGTAAAACATAAAACTGAAACCTTGTTTCTGTTGCATTTCTTGGCTGTGTGCTTGAGACAACTTCCTTTGCTTTGTGCTTGGAAGTGAGCTTGGGTCCTTAGCTGTGTGCTGGGATCAAAGTTCAACCCTCAATCATTGGCTTTGTGCTTTGGTTAAGGTCCTATCTTAGTTCTTTGTCAATTAGTCCAAACAGAAACAGAGTATTTGCAAAGTGTCTGAACCTCAATCAAATTGTGATTGTTTAGTTGTCTTTCTGAATAGTTTCAGTGCAGAGGGACCCACGGGCTGATTTTGGGCCGGACCTAACATGGGCCTGGACTGGGCCCACGGCTGTTTTTGGGCTGTTTTGGGCTTTTTGATCGACTTTACTAAAAACCGTTTCTTAATATTTCCCGCATGCTTAACATATTTAAAACCCGTCAAAAACAACAACCAAACAATCAAACATCGACACAACACCAACGGACCAAATCCGGACCAATCCAGACCGGACCAGGACCGGCCTGAACCGGCCGGTTTGGGCTGGTTTTTCCGGCCATTCCCCACGGTTCAAACAACCACAATTCCAAATAAATCCTAACATGTTTTTAATTAACAACATCCATTTTTAAACATCCAATTCAACCATCATCATACAAAAATCATTATTATGAACAATCATCCAAATTCATCAAGAACACTAACATATTAAAAATACCATACAACATGAAAATCATAACCACTTATCATGTTACTAGTAAAAATCCATAAATCATAATAACATGAACCAAAAACAAAAGATGAACCAAAAACAAAAGAAACAAAGGATATGTAACATTAAATCGTCGAGTAACTCGGAATCGTTACCTTAGCTAGCAAAACCAATTAGCACCAAAAAATAAGAAGTATAAACCCGTCTACTAATCTTCACCCAAAATATACGAGTCTCCAAACTCGTCTTCAAAATCTTCCCCTATAAGAAATGACAAGAAAAACATTGTTAGAATTAAAACTTGATTTTCCATAATTAAAGTGTTGAAAACGATTTTGTCGGAATTGAAAATAAACCGTACTTGAAGATGGAGATCGAAGAGGAGATTCTAGAAATATAAGTTAGGACGGATTTGAACAAGTAACGAATGTTTTGTGACGATTTTGCTCAAGAACGATGAAGAACGCTCAAGAACGACGAAGAACGATTAAAGAAAGTGTTACTTAGATCTTAATTTGATTTATTGTAAAATGAAAAGTTGTTAGTGAGTAAGTGGAGAATGGGCCGTGTACATATAGAAGGATTATGGAGTCGGGTTTTGAAATTGTTGTTACGGAATTGACTCGGGTTTAATAATTATATTACGGTAATTGATTAGCTATAATTATATATTAAGTTAATTAAATTAAATATCAAGATATTATGTTATTGTAATCAAAAGAAAGGAAAATATCAAGCTTTAAGAGAGGAAGAAGAGCCGTGTGGTTCATCAAAGAAATCGGGTCTGATTTATCGATTTGCGTAATTTAAACTGACGGATCGATAAAGTTGTAAATATCTTAGATATTATTATTAGTTTAATCATTTTAATTAAAAGATCCCATATGAGTGGAAAAAGATGACATGGGCGTGTGACTCATGCCAAAGTCGGGTTTCGGGTTTGTTTCGGGATTTTAGATGACTCGGGAATAGTTAAATGACGTTCGGGTTAAAACCGTAAAAGTTATTCTTTAATTCCAAATAAATTCAAAATAATTATATTAAATTTTCATAAATCCCAATAAATCTTAATAAAAATAAATTAAAAATTTTATTTTTTTAAATAAAATTTCGGTCTTCAAAATTACAAGGCGAGTCGGAAAAAGTCAACGAAAGTCAAAGTCGACTTAAAAGTCAAGAAAAGTCAAAGATGACTTAAAAGTCAAGAAAAGTTTATGACGACTTAAAAGTCAAGAAAAGTCAATGACGACTTTAAAAAGTCAAGAAAAGTCAAAGACGACTTAAAAGTCAAGAAAAGTCAAAGATGACTAAAAACGGGATTTTCATGAAATCTCTCAGAAATTCCAAATACGAACTCGGAATTTCAAAATACGACTCGAAACAATAAATTCTATTTTAAAAAACTTAACCTTGCTGAAAAGTATCCTTAAGAAATTTTACTAGAAAAATTGGGTACTTTTCGGGTTGTTACAATCACCCCTCCTTTTAAAAAGTTTCGTCCTCGAAACTTAGAAAAAGGAAAGTAACATATATGTAGGTCCATTTCAAAACTGTTAAAAATATATTTGTAATAAAAATATAGGGTCTTATTAATGGAACGGAAGGTTCTCGTCAGCTGTTAAGAACATCGACGTCCCAAGTCAAAGACTTTAAAAGATACATTTTCGCATCAATAAATGAGAAAAATAGTTATCGAACGTCTCCAATAACAAGTCTCAACACTCCTTGACGGTAAAATACTTGAAATCATAAAACATTTCCAAAAGCTTTTAGTTCAAAAATTTTATAGTAAAGGTAATAACTCTACTATCTATGCTTAAAGTTTCTAACTAAAGCTTCTAAAAATCTATCTAAGAAAAATGATAATCGATAGAAGGAACGGAATATTCGAAAGAATAAATCGAATAGAAAGAAGAAAGAAAGAAGGAAAGAAGAAAGAAGAAAGAAGAAAGAAGGATGAACCCCAATACTATCTTCCCTCTATGAAAATTCTAATGTCGATTGTAACTCGACAATACTAACTGCAACAGAATCTAGTCCTCAAGAGAGTGCAATATATCCTCACATTTTCAATCATCGGATTCCTACCAAAATATTTCATAAGTACGACACATCGAGTAACATCTCCCCATTATTCAAATTCAATTACAATCTTCTAAGGTCCATCGATACGGTAAACTCCATAACTAACAACCCATGAAAGATTCATTACGAACTCTAATCTTCTTAGCTTCATCAAAACTCTTATTGGAAACCACCATCAAAATATTTATAATACAGGCAACAAGACCGCTAACAACCATAAGGTAAAAGAGATTTATCATGAAATCCTTTGATCCAATTTATCCCAAAATTCATTACCCTAAATTATTAACAATGAACCTTCTCATCCTCAAAAGTTGAATCACAAAACTCAAAGAGATTAGTCACACAAATCTCGTTCCACTTAATATTTGCCAAACATAGGGCAATGCGACCGTAAATCAATTTATTTATCTCTTCCAAACTCTCAATACATCCGTTTTTGCTTATGACGATATTCCTCAAGTTGGGTCATCCTAATCTAAAATTTCCACAAGGTAATTATTCCCCTTATGGTTCAACATTTAAAGCCAACAATTTCTCAAGTAACACTTACAGAATTACTAAAATTCTTAACCACAACTACCAACTATCATTATGATTATTTCGATCCTCTAAACGATATTGCAACATTAAGCTTTCATAGTCTAAAACCACTAGGAAAGTTTCATCCTAAGTTTATCCTCAAATCCTTATAATCATCTGTACATGAAACTAGCTTAATAGGATGGTCAGGTACCATATTCGAAACTTCTTCCTCAAGGTACCAACTCTCACCACCATAGGTTGAAATTAGATCTATACCATTTTCCTCAAATCACAAGTTCCTTCTAACAAACACTAATATTCCACAAGATTCAAAGTTCTTCCTACTAAGTATAATATACCATAAACAAATGGGTATGACATCCAGAAAAATGTTACAAAAGGAAGGTAAGGATACCAATAGTAAGATGGAGGAACTATCTAGAGTAATTTCCAAGAGGCAAATAGGTTGGAAGAGAAATAAGCTCCTAGATAGAAGGAAGAGAGCATAATACAATAAGGACGAGAGAATTCCTAGATGAATAAGGAATTCACTTCAATTAGGCTTGTAAATCTTCAAATCTTCGGTAGAGGATACTACTTCTAGGTAACATATAATCCACCATAAGGCGTAATATTGTTCCTAGCAATTTGGCTAGCCACCCAAATATAGCCTCCTTGGCAATTGTCTTCTTTATGAGGAGGGACCTGGTTGGCACTACCAATGATCTCTTCTATACTAGGTCCAACCATCTTCATAAGAAACAAAACAAATTAAGTTACTCCTAACAATTAGCATGAACAAATAGACTACAACATAAATCCTAATCTACCCATCCTACCATTCTATCTCACAAGTTTATTATTTTATTAAGGTCAAGTTATTTATACAAGGGTACACAAACGTGGGTCGGGAGCAAAAATGCTCTGATACCAACTGTGACACCCTCAAATTTGCGGAAAGAAAAAAATAATTTAACTAAATAAAAGATGATAATACATAACAAAGGTGTCATAAATAAAAAGGTTCATAACAAAAAAAAAGAAATAATATTATACATAAAAAGTATCTGAAACGGGAGACATATCTCCCGTATAAATACGGAAATAAAAGAGTGTATAATATATACAATCCTAAGAACCGAATATAGGTCCAAGGTAATACTTCACTCGCTAGCTCGTCAATGTACCCAAGTATGCATCACAAACCTGCCAACCGCATTAAATATAAACACGGAAGACACAGTCAGTGGGGAGTAACTCCGAGTTCTCCCGCCACGAAATGTCGA
>JAIUZE010006712.1:0-12235 GCA_022085475.1 Heliosperma pusillum
ATTGAAAAAGAATGTGATATCTTATGTTGCAAGCTCGAGGGCTTAAGAATCTGTTCTAGTCGGTTTGGAACAAAAAGGGGTTTGGTAAAATAAGATTAGTCAGCCACGGTTGACTGATGACCCGTTGCGGGACTCGGGTCGGGGGATTTGTCTTCAGGTAAGGTTTTATTTCAATGAATGAATGAATGAGCCTTAGTAGATATGAGGCGATATGATATTTGAAATATGCTTTTTGTGCAATTAGTCACATGATAGGAAGTTTTTCCCGTGGCTGTTTGATTATATGGTTGGTGTCGTGTTGACTAAGTACCCATAGAGAATTATGAGTATATGTCGTCTTGACCATTCTAATTCTAAATGAGTATCTTGGACCATGACATTGATAGGCCCGTACTATCTTTAACGAGCATATGGAGTTTGCCGCTTGATAGCTTCTGTGTCCCGGCTTGGTGGGTTGATATCCAAGTCGGGGTATGGCTGCCATTGTTTCCACTTTGGGAAATGGAGCCAGTTTAAGTACTAGCCAACCCCTTTGATGGATCTTCTTAGGGTGTACTCATGTGATTGTCTCATGGGTCTTGGATGCGATGGATCTTCGCATTTCTCTGGGTCTGCGCAGTCTAGGTTTAGGGTTGAGTCGTATCTTGGACATGTTTCTGAGAGGAACCTCTGAGCTAAGATATGTGCTTTGGATCTGGGCCATGTCATTAGTGTGACCGCTGAGCCTAGATGTGTGCTTGGTATTGGGGCCATGTTACCGGAGTGACCGCTGAGCCTAAATATTTAAGTATATCCTACCTCGTGGTATAGACTCGAGTTACAGAAGTCTTCTATTGACTGTACTAAGAACTTATGCCTGTTTGTAGAAGTATTGGGCTTTCATGTTTGATGATTCTATGAGTTTTAGAAGGTGAGATGCAAGCCGGCTAAGATTGATAGAGTTTGGATTACCGATTGTTAACTGATTCACATGATTCCGTGTTGATTAGGGTTTGAGTGTATCACTGAGAGGAACCTCTGAGCTAGCATACAGCTTCCCTACCTCGAGTTATAGTTTATTATCGGTTTCACATGATAGCTTTCACATGCTAGGTTATTTGTTAGTTATCTGTTTCATAACATGAAAAGCATATCATATATGTTTAAGTTTTGTATTTTCCATATACATTGCTTTTATTTTATTCATGTTTCATTAAACTCGACATTTCGTGGCTGGGAGAACTCGGAGTTACTCCCCACTGACTGTGGCTTCCGTGTTTATATTTAATGCGGTCGAACAGGTGGTGAATGCATATTTGGGGTACATTGACGAGCTATCGAGCGAAGTATTTACCTTGGACCTATAGTCGGTTCTTAGATTGTATATTATTATACACTCTTTTTATTTTCGTATTTATACGTGCGATAGCTCCCTCTTTATCAATATTAATTTTCTTTGGTAGTGAACCTTTTTATTATGAACACCCTCGTTATGTATTTGAAATTCTTTTTTTTCTTTCCGCAAATTTTGAGGGTGTCTACAGTGAGTAAAATGCACGACGTGCCAAGACGTGGCAAGTGCTTTGAGTATGACCAGTCGGGTACCAAGCAAGTCGCAGGTGAACATACTGGATTGCTTGTTTAAAATATCCTTAAGTACCATACGGAGGACTAAGGATTAGGTATTGACTTATGGAGGAGAGACTGAGCTTTGCGCAACCGGTTACGCAGATGCTAGCTTCCAAACGGATCGGGATGACTCGAAATCTCAGTCTGGATTCGTATTTACTCTTAATGGCGCTGCGGTTAGCTGGAAAAGCTCCAAGCAGAAAGTTATAGCAGATTCTACGACTGAGTCCGAGTACTGTGCCACTTCAGAGGCTGCAAAATAAGCTATATGGATGCGTCAATTCTTACAAGGACTTGCCATAGGTCCTAGTTCGAATGACCCGATCACCATATATTGTGATAATAGTGGTGCCATCTTCCAGGCTAAGGAGCCTAGGTCTAGCAACAAATCTAGACATGTACTTCGGAACGCTCACATGATCAGAGATTACGTGGAGCAAAAGGAGATAGTGATAAACAAGATTGCTACGGATGATAACATAGCAAATCCTCTCACTAATTCGTTAAGACATGATAAGCATGAAGGGCACGTTACTTCCATGGGAATTAAACGTGTTCCTGAGTTGTATTAGCTGTTTGTATGAATTAGATACATGTTTTTCATATACTAATAATAACTTTATCGTACTGTTTTCATATTTTGTTTTTCATATGGATTGTATGGACAACATTGAACACCACAAAGTGAAGTGAATAACATTATATGAGTTTTGGTCCGTAATCGCCTACATGAGCTGATAACTCTGGCTATTATATTGTTGAGTCGATTGATGGTGGGTTCAACGAGCCATAAGTCAAACTGTTGACTGATCGATCACAAATACGAGTTATAAGGATACCTCGTAGGACATTGTAACTCATGACGACGTTATGGAGTCCTAAATGTTTAACAACATTCGGTGCCAGGTCGTGGATTGGACGTCCATAGTGTTCCTAGAGTTTATTCTTTTGATTATCGACTGTCTCTTGAGATTAAGGCAGTTTTTGGGTGACTTTGGTTTCTTTCTCACGGTCGACCGTAACAGGAGGCCAAGCAGATTTTTACTAGGTCATTTCATACTGTGCTTACATCTGCAGGATTCGAGTTGAGGAAAATATCCAACCCTTTATCAGGTTTTGTTATTTCTCAGGGCCACACGAGGAATAGTAACTGAAATGCATGGCCATGCTCGAATAATGATTCGTTTATCAGTTGAGTTACTCTCTAGTCGGGAAAACCACTCTTGATACTGATCACTTGTAAAATACGACCTTTGGAATGCGGACTTTGCAAATTGTTTTACATTGAGTGGGAGAAATTTAAGGATATGAGAATCGGTTATCGCACATATACTTGTAAAGGACAAGGGGCGATTGTGGAGCTAGTGTCCTCCACAGTTAGTGTGATAACCGCTAAGGTTCACAGGGTATACTTTGTATTATAATCCGTTGATTAACGTTATCGATAACGGTTGGCCTGCTAGATTAATTTTACGTTTATTGTCATTCAGATGGCGGTGATCAACTGATCCCTAAAAGTCACACCTATAGGATGTGTCTGAGAGATGTGATTATTTGAGAAAATAATCATATTGATGCCTTATTAAATGACTAAAAGGTTAGTCGATGTATTTGACTAAAAGGTTAGTCAATGTGATGATGATACGATTATTTAATAACGATTAAATAATGTTAGCTGGCAATTGAATATAAAATGTTATATTTAATCAATGTATATAATGTTGGTCTAAACTAAATATAAACTGTTATCTTTAAGTTGGCGGATATGTATTACACGATATTATTATAGTGTATTGGTCCGGCATTACTCGGTTTATGTAACGGTCCATTACTAGTAATAATTAATACATATTATATTATGTACATAATAAAAGAGATGCCAACTACCAATTAGAGGTTGAGTTAAATAAGGAAACTAGGTTTCCCTTTCTTTTCTCTCTTTGACACGGCACAAGGAGGGAGTATTAAGAAGAGAAAAAAAAACCCTAATCACTACTCTAATTGTGACGGCACACAAAAGAAAAAGGAGAAGAAAAATTCTAATTTTGAACTTTCTTATTCATCTTGATATTCATCATCAATATACACACAAAATTAGAAGTAATTTTGGGTATTCGTTCTAGCACGACGAAGGCATTTCTTGAACCATCTTGGGTGTTACGATTAGGAGAACACCTACTTTGGTATTTGTTCTTAGGCCTTTTACTAGGACCGAAGGTTATTTCTTAATCTCTTGTTTATACTATGCAATTTCATTTATGACTAGATATTCATATAGTTATAATTTCATTATAATCCGAAATTTTAAAGGGAAGTATACCGATATTTCCCACAAAAGTTTGTGCCGCAAACAACTTTTGTAGATCTTATTTGGGAAAGGATAAAGAGATCACTCTCCTAGGATTCAAGGTTATTAAATATCTTTCAGATCATTTTTATAAATGATATCTATGAATGTGCATTTGCTTTAATCTGTTGCATGTTATTGCATGTAATTATTAAGTTATTTTTACTGTGTAGTTGACGACAATCTTTACATGAAGGAACAAGATCATAGGATTTTGCACAAGTAGTTTTTTTTTGTAGTTTCAAGTACTTTTGCCGGAGGATTTACGATAATAAATTGGTAGCTTTATAAATTAGTGATAGACAATTTAACTATAAAAGTTGGTGAATTAAAATTGAACTCGAAGCTGAAACATAACATATAATTTATATACTTTATAGATAGATACAACATTTTACAATTAAGTAAGAAACACATAAACGTAACTGTTTATTACACTCTAAGTATCGATAGTGGAGTCATGGAAAATATAATAAGTACAACCGAAATTCGAAGGGATCTGAAAAAATTGTGCAAGATGCCCTGTGCGTAGCACAGCCATTCCACCTAGTTCTTTTCTTCCTTCAATCCAATCCAAACTACCCATTTACTTTTTAGAGGTAAAACTTTCAAAACGTTGACCGTTTATAGATCGGAATATATAGAACTGTTAAAGACGGAAGTAATATATTTGGTTTTGTCACGGAAATATTTTTCATAAAATTATATTTTTTTTGTGAAAGAATTCTATATATAAAGGAAGAAAAACGCGTTCAAAGCGTTGCCTCGAAGACCTCCCAAAAATAAATGGGTAATTTGGATTGAATTGGAGGGGTATAAAATATGGAATTTTTTATTTATCCCCATCGCTTATTGCCGTTAGTCGACTAATTCTCCTACTGATCAATTGCACGAATGACGGAACTTGATGACAGCAAACAAGTTGAATAAAAATATACTCAAAAATCAAAATCAAAATTGTACCATCTAACAGGTTTAACAACGTGCAATTTTTGTTAGTAGGGAATCATTTTCAGCGGATTAAATTATTGGAGAAAGTACCAACTAGTACTAGTATTTACACTTAGTGGCTTGAATTACCTTGACCCAGAAGACCGGTGTCCCTAAAATTTGGGCACCCAACTAGGGATTGAATCCCAATCACTAGACGTCTTCCCTACAATTTGGTAAACCATTATGCTATTGCTTATCCGCTAATGGTTTAGGGTCTCTACTTTTGCAATGTACAAAAGCTAGCTAAACTGAAGCTTTGACCTAACTTGAGTCTTAAGAGTAAGATCTAACCAATCCAAAATTACAAAACGATCTAGATTTGAAGAGACCTCCGAATAGGAATCGTGATTGGGATTGCGAGGCTGGCTGTCGCTCTTTGTGACTTCCCTTGACCTTTAGAATCTTTAGGCCAATTGCTTGCCTAATAGACTCGATGGTCTTGGCATCGACATGATAGCCAGATGCGTCACGCACGTAAAATGTGTTAATGGCCTTTCCACCTCGGGTAGATACTTCGACTTGAACGACCGTGAGACTATTTTCCCGAAACATTCTGGTCACATCTGATAGTAGTCCAGGCCGGTCCGTAGTGCATAACTCTAGCTTCAATCCCTAACCACAAGGCAAAACAAAAAGATATTCATATTAAATCAGAAACTATGTGCATTAATTGCGCCGAAACGATGCAAGAAAAGCAATCCAAATGAACAAGATTTACCATTGATCTAGGACCACACTATATTAGGCTTTTAGCCCACAATTGCTGAATTTTAAAACACAGTGCTTTTGATATATTTGAAGGATAGACTCCATACCTCAGAAACTCTCCTCTCAATAGCAGCTTCAAGACATTGAATGACTCTTTACCGCTCTGCCTCTGATTTAACAGCAGATCCATCTATATGCCTGATATAGTATTCCTGCAAACAAACAAACGAAAAATAATTAGTATAAAAAACAGAAACCCAACAAATTTCTGCAAATTGCAGATCAACAATTAGTCGTTTACAAATTGTGCCTTGTGATCATAATCTGAAACTAACCTATTAAACTATAAACCCGACCATTAACCCACCAACCCAAAGAATCATTACCCAATTTTTATGAGGAAATATGGGTCAGTAGCCTAGCAGCACTATCATAGAACTGTCTCATATGAAGCAAGGATTCGTACCTGATAAGCTTCAGGCCCCTATGCATCAACACTACCATGAAAAACAACATATTGCATATCAGTCAACGTGCAAACCGTGTCGAAAAGAAGCTTAGGTCGGTCCTTACACCGAATGGTCACGACTGAGTAATCTTTATCATACCAATTGACAACACTAACATCAGGTTTTTGCCTCTCATTCTCGTCATTCTCATCCCCAGCTCGCTCATAATCCCTGTCACCAAACAACATTTGATGAAGCCTCCTTTCGGCATGTGTGGCTACATGAGTCACTTCAGTCTTAGCCTCCCTAGACTGACAACTCCCCAACACATTGCATAGTAACTCCTTGATCATGGCTAGCCTCTCTGGGTCTGTGATGGCACAGCCGGTCTGCTGGTCAGTTAAGCGCATGACAGCAGCAGCCCGGGTGTTGTGGGTCCAAACCTCAGCATTGACCACATTGCATTTAAGTTGAGCTAGGACTGTGCTTAGCTCAGACAGTAGACCCGGTCTGTCTCTCCCAAGCAATTCAATTGAAGAGTAATCTGTTGATGATATTACACCTATTGATCTTCCAAAACACGAAGAATCTGGACCCAACGACTAAAATAACACAGATCAGTACATCAAATATAGGGACTCATGTAACCAAAACAAGTATGGAGTACAGAATTCTTAACAAACTCTTTGAATTGGTTGTATGAATCAATAAATACCTTATGAATGTAGTCAAGGATGTCTTCATTTGTTATCTTGTTCCCATCTTCATCAGTCACATTAAAGACTGTTTAATGAAGGGTTGGGAAAAAATTAAGAGATGAAATATAAAATTTTTAACAAATACTTCCTCCGTTCCTGTCAATTATTGTCATTTTTTTTTTTGGTATCTCAGATAAAAGCTAAAATATTTAGCTTACTCCTATAGACTCCTTGAATTTAGAAGAGAAAAAAATACTTTTCAAAAGTTGATCACAATGGAGAATGTGGGTTTACAAGGGAATTTATTTTGTATTTTTTTCACCCCATTTGCAATCAATGCATATATACACCAATTAATACAACACATACAATAACCAATACACTTATATACAACATATGTTAAATAATAATTGCGAGTATCAAAAATTTGGAAAATCTCACCAAAAAAAATAAATACTCCCTCCTAGTCGCTCATTTCTTCCCTCTTTCCTTATCGGGTAAGTCGGGTTTTCTTCCCTCATTCCCTTTTTGGATGTGGGGTTGTGTGTTTTGTGTGGTCTAAATTCATTTGTATGTGGGATAGTGTATTTTGTGTGGTCCAAATTCATTTCCTTAATTCTTGTGCAAAAAGGAAAGGGGAGGAAATGAGTGACTAGGAGGGAGTATGATTTAAGAACTACAAAATAAAACTTCTAAATAATTACAAAATAAAAACAATTATACTACAGTACAACATAACAAATATAAAAAATTAAAAACGAAAAATAAAAATTACCTTAATATTTATTTTAAAATATAACCAGTATAGTATATTTGAAAATTTTCGTAAAAGGAAAATTATTTAATACGAGATAATTTGAAATCGAAAAAATATCAGCTTTAGAATAAATTCCATCAAATAAAATAAAAACCCAAATATAAGTTTTCGATCATACTTACATGAAGTTCTTATGATTATTTATTCTGTTTAAATAATAACTTCAATATTGAAGTTAAGTGCATCAAATTTTATATAGTATGTATTATCAAAAGGTTGATTTTGATAAAAGTTGTACATGAGGGAGAGTGATGAATTAAAAATCAGTTGAGGGCATGAATTGAGATGAGAGGCATAGAGTGAAAATGATTGAGGTCAATAATTAGAAGGTTTAACAATAGTAGGTTGAGAAAACATATGTGTAGAATTTGGGACTTTAGGGTCTACGTCATATGATGTTGTTACGGCAGTAAAAATGTTGATCTAATTTTTTGATTTAGAGTCACAAAGTTTGTTTAGGTCTTCGGGCTCAATGTCTATTTTTATGTTCGGTAGTTATCATATGCGATGCTTTTTGCCTACGTATTTTTGCAAAATGTGATCACATTTTTGTCAATAGTGGTCACTTTTGGATAAAAATAATGACCACTTTGGAAACAAATGACCATCTTTCAGCCATAAAAAGTTGTCGATGTTTACGGTTAAATACATTATTCCCGTACGAGTTAAATTTGTAACAATGTTATCATTATATCCGTGCAATTATATTTGTACGTGCTAAATTAGTAACAATGTTATTATTATACAACGTATTATGCTATTATTACTTGAAAATATTATGCCTAACTATATTCATATTATAACATAATTTGAATATTACTCCGTATCATGTGAAGAATAATCCGTGCAATTTTGCCCGGGATAAAACTAGTTGTTGTTATTTCTATATTGAAAAGTTTGATTGCAGATTATTGTCCACTTATCATTTACTAAATAGAACCACAAATGGTCTCTTACTCTTTCGTTTTTGTGCCAAAATAAAAGGATAACGATTCAGATGGATGTAATAATAATATAAAAACGAAAAAACACCCCAAACTTAAAAACAGAAAAATAAATAAATAATTACCATCCATTAACCAACCACCATCTGATGAAATGTAGGCTTTAGTGATTACAAGGTTGAGATCAGTGAGGATTTGGACAACTTCTAGGAGGATCCCATGCCTGTTTGCACTGTCCACCTACAATAATATAAATTAATTGAAGATTATATTACATTGAAAAATAATAGATACAAAAGAATGAATAATGAATAAATACCTGTATTACTGTTGCATTCTTGCAACCTTCATTGTCAATCACCACCCTGAGAAAAAAAAGACCAAATTAAGACCGTGTCGCCTAGAGTTCTCCACAAATGAAAAAAAATAGTATTCCCTCTCATTTGGATATTGTTTTACGTTTAATTACAAAGTTGGTCTCATTGAATCTTCAATTAACACGGATCGGATCCCTTTGGCAAGTGGGAGGAAGGCAAGTGGTGAACTAAATGAATTTCCAGTTGTCTCATTATGAGAGGGAATCCGTGGTACTACTACAACAGAATAAAATCGTACTTTAAACAATAAGTGGAATGAGAGGGAGTACTCTCTAATAATAATAATAATAATAATAATAACAACATGCCTTGGAGGGTTCATTCTTCGGATAAGTTTCTAATATTCGTCATCCATGTCTTGTGAAAATGTCATGTTGGCTTCTGAAGGAGGACCAAAAAAGTATATTATGAATTTGTTAGAAACAGAGAAGTTTTTGCGCAGGAAACATGAACCACTTTTTAGAGTCGAGTAATAATACTCCACATGATAAGGATGGATGCTGTAATGATTTCTTTTTATTAAGGATGACTAAAACAAATTCCTGAAAAGGTGAAAAAAATAAAATAAATGAAACTTATAATCCTCCTCTATGTTGTGGGGTTTGAGTATAGCAAATATCATTAGAATGAGATTATCTTTTTATTTTTAATTGGCAATTGTGCAAGATAAACAAAATGTTATTGTAACTTTGTAAGGGAGATTGGAAGGAGAAAACTAGCAACACTCCTTCTCCTTTACAAAGAAGACATACAACTTGGATGAAACTTAGAATAAGGGAGAAAGTAAAATGCTAAAATTAGAGAAAATGGGCACCTACTCGTTTGTGTTAAAATAAACAGGAAATATTGGGGTGCATTGATTATCAGGGGTTAGTTTAATATGGGTAAACAACTTTACGTTTTATTTAAGTTTAGTAAGTAAATGAGGGGTTTTAGCTAGTTCAACTGGCGATCTTCAAATTTTTTTTTTTTAGAAATGTGTAATCGCCAGTTGGAATGGCTTTTTGCAAATAGCCATTTCAACTGGCTATTTCTGAAAGCTTCTATACACTACTTTACGATAATTTCAAAAATACACTTCATTAAATAAATTTTTTCAAACATTCACCACTTTAAACGAAAACCATTCCGAAAATGTCATTTAACGCTCCATTTTTTTTTATCTTGTTTCTGGACTTCCGGAGTTCCTTGGGTCGGTGGTGTTGTGGGAGAGACGATGTGTAGAGCTGATGGTATGATTCTCGATCGTCAGCTCTCATTTGAAGATCTGGTTGAGAAGGTTAGTATAGTTTGCAAAGTCGATCTCAGAGTCATACAGATCTCGTTCACACTTGTGTGGACAGATTTGTCTGGTAGAAGAAGTTATGTTTATATCAAAGATAACCAGTTTGTATGTGCAATCTATATGTATGTGTTTAATCTTCCGGAGTTGTATGTTATGTTAAAACCCACTGCTCCTCCTTTGCCATCGTCCCAATTCATTCAACCTTCTTATGAGTTTGGGGATCTAGTCAGGGTGATGTGTTGGGAGGTAGAGGGGTAATTGATGTTGGTGAGCGTAGCAACCGACATCATTTAGATTTGAATGTGTTCCCAGAAGCGCAAAACGATGGTGACGAGGACAGCGATGACCCTACTTATGACGTCATGTCTTCCAATTTTAGTGGTTTTGGGTTAGAGGACATTAACACCGATCTAGCTAGTTCCTGTTCTGGGTCAAGTTTAGACCCCTCTAGCTCAGACCCAGAGGATGAGGTGGTACCTCATGTCCCTATTGACCATTATGTCTATTCTGCTGTCCGTGATGAGCCTGATCGTTCTTCACGGTCTATATTTTCCAAAATGTTTGATGGAAACGTTGACAATATCGTCGGTGGTACGCTATTCAAAACTAAGGTAGATGTTCAAAATGCCATGACAAATTGGTCTTCGAAGAGGGGGGTTTCGTATCGAACGGTTGAGAGTCGTAAAAAGACGTGGGCTGTTGAGTGTGGGACTAGAGCCACAAGTTACCCTCAGGAGTTGCTTCACGGTGTAATCTGTGGTTGGAAGGTGCGAGCGACACAACAGAGGGGTTCTGGGTTGTGGAAGATTGTTGTTTGGACTCCTCAGCACAATTGTGCCGGAGCTTCTAACGCGAGTAGGAGGAATAACGTTACCTCCCAAGAAATTGGCGTGTTGGTTATGGATGAAGTTAAACAGGATACTGGATATAAAGTTAAACTTGTCCAACTCGATGTGAAAAAAGCGTTTCACGTGGATGTGAGTTACAGTAAGGCGTGGCACGGGCGAAGGAAGGCAATCGAGGCCGTGTACGGGTCCTGGGAGCGCAATGTCAGAGACCTTCCTAGGTATATGGCGGCTCTTCAGGTGGGTTAATATGTTTTTTTAGGGGATTGTATTATTTTGTAATTTATAATGTTATTTCATCTGTTTCCCGTCATTCTTGTTTAGGTCGCTAACCCGGGAACGTATGTTAAGTACAAGTTTTCTGAAGGGACGAAGTATTTGCCCCAGCGGGTGCTGAAGTATGTTTTCTGGTCTTTTGCTCCTTCCATTGCCACTTTTCAAGAGTCTTGTCCCGTTGTTTCTGTGGACAGGACGCATCTTCGTGGATCCTACAAAGGGAAGTTGTTGGTTGCTGTTTGCAAGACGTCTAACAACAACATAATGCCGGTGGCATTCGCTCTTGTTGATGAAGAGACTACACTTAGTTGGACCTTTTTCTTGAATAACTTGAAGAAGTCGATCATCAGAGATCGGTTCACTTGTGTGATCTCGGATAGGCATCTAGGTATTTTACATTTTAAAAATTCTTCACTTTATTATTGTTTGTTGTAATTGTTACTGAAACTTACGTCGATGGTTTTGGAAGGTATAATAGCGGCGATGAAGGTGATGTTGCAGAAGTACCCTTCATATGGGATGCACAGATTTTGCTTAGAGCACATCAAAGCCAATTTGTTGACCAATTTTAGGAGAAAGGGATTGAAGGAGGCTTGCCAGATCTTGGGGACGGAGCTCAATCAGACGAAATACTGGAATGCTTGGGGTAAAATTAATGAGTTAAACCCCGAAGCTGCTGCGTATCTACAACAAATCGACCCAACGATGTGGACACTCTTTGAGGATGGTGGCCATAGATGGGGGTTGAGTACGACCAACATGTCGGAGGGCTACAACAACGTACTCAAAGGAGCACGTCACCTACCCATTAGAGCCATGGTTGAGAGCACTCTTGAGAAATGTGCCAATATATTCCGCAGAGATCGTCCTAAAATCAACGCCTGCAAC